>RJWH01004454.1:0-106808 GCA_004363575.1 Solenodon paradoxus | reverse complement strand
AGAGAAGTTGACAAAATTAGTTCATGTGATGTGCAATATATTTCCTGAGGCCCTGAGAGGATTTGTACCAGTATTTTAAGAATCATATTGCCCAAGGACACTGTAATTAAAAATTTTAAATAGCTTTTGAATTTAGAGGCCTTATAGATGCTACTACTACTTATGTTCTCTAAGTAAATTGCAAAATGAGTTCAGATTCTCTTTACACTGTAAGTGAAAAGTTTTTCATAACAGCAGAAGCTAGAAATTTCAAAGTTTTAAATATATCTTAGATTCTGACAAACTATGAGTTAGTTGATAGGCAAATACCCAGTAAGTTCTCAGTCCTTCCATCTCTCCTTCATGTTCCTGCTTACTACTGAATATCTTTATTCAAATGTTACAAGATTTGTGCTTAAAAGGTCAGTATAAAAGCTTCATCTGAGAAAATGCCAAAGACTTTAAGTTCATGAAGACAACAATGGTGAAAACAGTCACAATGCCATTAAATAGATTTTTCTTCATCTTTTACACATCACAAATTCACTTTCTGATGACTGTCACTGCTTTCTGAAAGAATTTCTCCTAACAGATCATGGGGCTTTTAACTACATTTTACATTTCTGCAATTATCTTATAATACTTCTAAAACTTTATTTCCTTTAAATGTTAATTGCACACTTAAAGGTTACTTAAGTGAAGGTACTGAACCATAGCGCCCTTTCCTTCTTACCAAAATATAACCCTTCCTTTTATCTTATATCTCATTAAGTATTTTTAGTAGTAGATGAGCTGAGATAGGTTCACTGTGATTAAGTCTGTCGTTTCCTAAATAAATGAATTTGAGCCAATATTTCTTATTTTAAATTTATTATTTATTCCTTTAAATATACTTTATAGTACATATCTGCATTAACTTATGTTGAGAAATATTTTACTTTTTTTAAAAAAATGCTGATAAGAAACCTTTCTTAAAGTCCTGGATCAATCTCTATGATCTTAACATAACCCATTTTCTCTTGTTCAGAAACTCAGTCTCTTTGGTGTCATAATTTAATATAAGCTTTTCAATACTTTATGGCATGTCTTAAATTGTGTGTGTAATTAATGTTCTTAAATCATATTAATATGTTCTTATTCTTTGTTTTGAGTTAAAAGGGGCACATTTTGTTATCACATCTATTTCTTACTTATTTTGTGTTTCACCCATCTATTCAGTTAACAAACATTGACCATTGACTTATGCGATTACCCTCTTCTCAAACAATGGAGATTCTGTATTTATGAAGATAATAAGTTCAGTAGGGTTGTGTATAATCCTTCTTATATAGTAGAATGATAATCAACATAAGACTGCCAACAATGTGTATTCCATCTGAACAAAAATTATACTTCTAATCATGTAATAATGCTACAATTTTATCCTATTGGTTTGAAATTACTAACATTTTTGTAACTACTGAAGTAAACCCCTAGGTCCTTTTCAAATATGATAAAATGCTGATTAACTGACTTGAATCATTTGGGAGCAGCTTTTCTAGCCCTCTACATGGAGCAACTTCTTTACAAAATTTACTTGATAAAAAGATAATTATCTATTGCTCATTCACATGTTCTGATGATTCTTCCGAGTAAAGGTTCTTTTGGGTTCAGCCCTTCTTTTACATTTTACAGCAAAAAATCAGGGCTACGAAAATCACATGGTATCTAATACCTAAACATTTCCTAATTTAAGTTCATTTAAGTTATTCAGAGCATGATAGCTCTGTAGCAGTTTAATGGAGATCACAGTTATATTAAAACTTTTGTAATTATAAAAGGAAAAACTGTGACTAGTTTGTACAAAAATGCAATTCCTGCTAATGTCGTGATCCTATTTGCAGAGGAAATTATCGCTTTCTAAAATTATTTATTTGATTCACAAGTAATCTAAAATATAATTTTAAAAGTATTTATTTTCATGCTAATTATCTTTTATTATGTCCCACTTTATACTCTAAAATAAAAATTAAAAACCAGATTAAACCTAACAGGTAATATTAAGAATTTAAAAAAATACAGAATATACAGAATTGATGACTCAAAATGAATATTGACTAGGTCTGTGTGCAAGTCTAAATGCAATATGGTCTCCCTAAATATAATACAAATAGTATTTATTTTATTAATATTACTTACAAATTACATATACTTTATGCATTTTAATACATTTTAATCAACAGAGCTCAAAAGGGTTTGGGGGTGACTGTGAACTTGCTCCCTGAATGAAGAACTACAGAGAGGGAGAATCCTGTCACAAACAACACAAGAAACATCAGTCTCTGAGCTCAGCAGAGTGAACTGTATCTGTCTGTGAACCTCCAGTCTCTACAGTACAACAGTGAGTTCCATACCCACAGTGCTCAAGGACTGACTGTATGTGTTCCCAGACATACGGGCTGCAGAAAAGGAAAAACCTGACTTCACCATCACAAGAAGCTTCATTTTCTTTACTCAGCAGAGCATACAGGACCTGTCTGTAAACCTCCCTGCATTGGAAAGCTTTGGTGAGTGAGTCTCATCCTGCCAAAGCCAACAACCAGAAGCTGCCTGCTTTCTCAGTGCTCAACAGAATACATAGGGGCTGCCTGTGAACTTGCTCCTTGGGTTGGAGAGATTTCTATCAGTGGCCTGAAAGAGAGGAACTGCTCCCCAACCTCACAGACCAATGGAAACCACCTGAAACAGCATTAGTTACTCACCACAAAAGTACATTCTAGAAAGTAGAACAGGCCCTGCCCCTACTGAACCCAGGTGACTGGCACTGATTATACCAGGACCCAGCATGATCCTATAGGAAGACACCTGAAGTAAAAGGAAAATAAAGCCACAATGCTAAATTCAAAGCAGAGTAGAAAGGCATAGACAGAAAAACCTAGTCACAAACATACACATACCACCCGCCCTCCAAACGCAAATAGCTCAAAATGAGGAAGATGCCAGGACCTCCCCAGAAAATTCCTTCACTAATATTGCTTGGGACAACCTAACACAAAAAAGAATCAAAATAATAGTTATAAAAAATCTGAACAAGATGCAGGTGGCAAAAGTAATTTCATAAAGGCAACTGCAATACGTCAAAAAATAAGTAACAGATCAAAGAAATATGTCACCTAGGAGATTAAGGTCATAGTTAAAGTCCAATCTGAAAACATCATCAAAACAAAAAGACAACTCACTAACTAGTGGAAAATATTTGTATTCAGTACTTCTGACAAGGGTCAATTGAATATCCAAAATATACAAAGAACTCATAAAAATCAGTAACAGAAAAATAGGCAATCAAATTAAAAAAAATAGGATGAGGAATTAGAAAGACATTTTTCCAAAGGCCCATGAAAAGTCATTCCTATTAGCTGGCTAACAGGGGAATAAAAATCAAAACAACAATGAGGTATCACCTTACACCAGAGAAATTGGATATCATCTAAAAGTCTAGAAACAAAAAATGTTGGTGAGGATATGGAGAAAAAGGGAACACTTTTACACTGCTGGTGGGAGTGAAAATTGGTGAAACCCCTATGGAAAACAATATGGAGATTCTCAGAAAGCTGAATATGGAAATCCCATATCATCCCACCATCTCACTTCTGGGATACAGAAACACTAATTTTCAGAGATTTATGCACCCCCACCCCATGTTTATTGCAGCCCCATACAATAGCTAAAAACTGGAAATAACCTAAGTGCCCAAAATCAGATGAATAAAGAAGACGAAGATGTGGTATGTATACATAATGAAATACTACATAGCCCTTAGGAGAGATGAAGTCTTGCCATCTGAATCATCATGGATGGATCTAGGGGGGATTAAGCTAAGTGAAATACCTCAGAAGAAGAAAGACAGCTACCAGATGATCTCACTCATAGGTAAAATGTGAATAGACAAAACAAAGGAATAAGTTAAACAAAACCAACCTTTGGACACTTGCAATAGAACTGAGGCTACAATAGGGAATGGGATGGGTGGAACAAATGGTGGTGGAGCCCACTGGACCATGGTGAAGAACACTTGCAGATTTTGTGGCGGGCAGAGTATGTTGACAAATATCTGGTGAATGGGGAAACTGCACATATGAGTTCATTTTAATTTGGTAAAATAAAGTTATTGCAATAAAATATCAAAAAGAGTTTTAAAAAAGTCACATCTCTGGGCGTCAGGCAGCTAAGAGGCAGGCCATGGAAAGCCAAGGACCACGGTTTGAAACAAAAGACCTGATTACACAAGTTTGGAATCTGGAGACAGTTAGATCTGTGTCTAGAACTTTTATGTGTTCCTTCCTGGATGTGGGATCCTGGGCAAGCGACTTGTAGTATTCTGTGACTCAGTTTATTTATCTGCAATTTGGGTTCCAGGGTAAATATAATCAGCCATTGTTATTGTTGTTTTGTTGATGAGCTCAGCAGGTGACTACATGGACAATCATACTACTTTTTTATTACATTTTATTCACATTTACTGAATCACCTACCATGCGCCATGCAAAAGAACCGTTTTGTAGGTGGGAAAATTGAGGCAGAGAGGGAAGCTGACTAGCTGTACATCTCTTGGTATAAGCAGGGCAGAGGTCTCTGGTCCCCCTCTACCCACAAACACACCAACCAAGGCAATTCTGTTGAGTACAATAACTAATTTTACCTAGGTGAGTCCTGGTTTGCCAATGTTTAGAGCAGGTTACCATAGGAACCAGTGACAGCATCAGCCCTCCTGGCAATTGGAGGGGGCCGATATCTGCTGGGGGCAGTAGGACTGGGTGGAGAGGGGTTGGAATGGTCTCTCTAGAAGGGCTGCATCCCATAAAAATAAAAAAAAAACATAGTAAATGAAATGAAAATAATTATGGAAAGAGCCGTAAACAGATTAAATTTCACAAAGCAACAAATCTCAGAAATTGATGACATGATCATAGAGGAAACACTCATGGAAGTGGGGAAAGAAACAAAACCTAGCAAAAACTTAAGAAACTCTATGAGAAAAAATCAGAAATAATGAGAAGAACAAACATAAGTATAATAGGAGTCCCAGAAGGAAAAGAGGGTGGAAAGGAAAAGAAAACATAGTCGAAGTAACTACAGAGAATGTAGCACATTTGTCACAAAAAGCAAACATGGAGGACTAAGTTGGAGAGAGAATACCAAAATTTCTAAATATAAAAAAGACAAATCATAATAAAATGAACAAAAGCCAATAATAAAAAGTATTCAAGAAGAGAAACATAACCTACAAAGGTATAACCATCAGGCTATCATTAGACTTCTCAGCAGAAACCCTATAGGCTAGGAGAGAGTGGAACAGCGTATTCAAAATACTAAAAGCAAAAACTATCCATCAAGAATATTCTACCTTACAAAAAACTATGATTCAAATGTGATGGAAAAATAAAGCTCTTTGATGATCAACAAAAGTTAATGGATTTTTCCATCAGTAAGCCTCCCATTCAAAAAAGCCTGAAAGGTGTATACAACAAGGAGAATGAAATCAAAGACATACCAACCTCTGAGATGATGACAAACAGGAAAGTAAAAGCAGAATCACAAACTGGACTAACAGGAGATAACAACAATAACAACAACAACAAAACACTAAACAAGGAAAGAATCAGGGATGCTTCATAAACATATAAATATGATAAGGCATTAGTTCATAAAAAATCACAGAGTAGTAAAGACAGATATTTCCACATGGCAGCCACAAAACGCAATCTGAAAGAGATGTACAGTTGAGAAATAGACAAATATTCATGAAATGACATAAAAAATTACAGAGGAAAAATAAAGTAAAACAAATGGAAAATGAAGCAAAAGACACAGAAAACAAATGTTCGAATTATAGCAATAAAGCCCTACATATCAGTAATCATCCAAAATATGAAAGGACTGAAAGCACCAAGTAAAAGACACAGAATTACTTGATGGATCATTAAAGAGGACATAGCAATAATATGCCTAAAACAAAGGCATATCGGATCCAAAGATAAACATAGGTTGAAAATCAAGGGCTACAGAAAAATACATCAAAGCAGCAGGGAGGAAAGAAAATCAGGAACTGAAAAACTAATTTCAGGCAAGATAAAATTCTACCTATAAAGGGCATCACAAGGAAAGGATAGACACTACATTATGGTCAAGGGGGTAATCTATCAAGAGGAAGAAACTATCATTGACATATTTGTACCTAATGCTGGGCCATTGAAATATATGAAACAAAAACTGACAGAGCTTACTATAACCATTGACAGTAACACAACAGCAGTGGGTATGTCAATACCCAACTTAAATCAATGGATTAAACAAATAGAAAATCAACAAAGAAATATACTCCTTCAATGAAGCAGTAAATCAAATGGACATAACAGACATATACAGAGTATTCTACACCCATAAAAAAGAATATGTATTCTCAATGATAGACCATATCCTGGACACAAAACAAGTCTCAGCAAATTTAGAAAGATTCAAATTATGGAAAGCATCTTCTCTGATCAGAAGGGGGTGAAATTAGACATGAATCAGACAAACAAAACAACAAGAACCACAAAGATGTGGAAATTTAACACTATATTTATGAACATTCCTGGATCATTGATGGAATTAAGACTTATCTGGGAACAAATAAAAATGAAGAGATGAGTTACCAGAACATGCAGGACACAGTAATAGCAGTTCTGAGAGAAGAGTTTATACCCATACATACAAGTGTAAATCAGAAACCAAGGAGATTCCGAATTAAATACCTAGCCTCACACCTTAGTGAACTAAAAAGGGAAGAGAATCAAACCCGAAAAAGGATGTAAGGAAGGAAATAATAAAAATTAGAGCAGAATTAATTGAAACTGAAAACATTATACAAAACATAATGAATCTAAGAACTGGTTCATTGAAGAAAAAATTGATAGACTAGCTAGATTCACAAAGAGCAAAGAGAAAACCCTAATGGCAAAAAAAGAAAAACAAGCAATGAAAGAGGTAACATTACAACTGATACCACAGAAATACAAAGAATCATGAGACAGAATTGCAAGCACTTATAAGACAACTTTGTCAGTTATGAAAAAAAATGAACAGATTACTATATTCCTATAACTTCCTAAAACTGAACCAGGAAGACAAGAGTAACTTGAACGGATTGAAGCAGTGATCAAAAATCACCCCCAAATTAAAAGCCCATGTCAAGAAGGCTTTCAAATTCTAGCAAACATTCAAGAAGAGTTAATCCCCAAGCTTCTTAAAACATAGTACAAAAAACTGAGGGAAGGGAAACTGCCAAATACATTATATGAGGCCAGTATTACCCAGATTTCAAAATTAGAGAAAGAAAACACAAAAAAAGAAAACTATAGACCATTATGTCGGATGAACATAGATGCAAAAATCTTTACCATAATTCTGGCAAACTGAATTCAACAGAAAATTATGCAAATTATACCAAAATCAAGTGGGATTTATTCTAGGTAAATACAGATGGTTCAACATATACAAATCAATGTAATACAACTCATCAACAAAAGTGAAATAAAAAACCATATGCTCTTATCGATAGATGCAGAAACTACACATGACAAGATTCAAAACTCATTCATGTTAAAAAAATCTTGCCAAAATAGGAATAGAAGGCACATATATCAATATAATAAAAGTAATATATGACAAACCCATAGCCAACATCATACTCAATGGTGAAAAACTGAGAGCCTTTTCCCTAAGATCTGGAACAAGACAAGGTTACCCACAATCATCACTACTACTCAACATAGTTATGGTGGTCTTGACCAGAGCAATAAGGCAAGAAAAATACATTAAAGGAATATAAATTGGAAAAGAAGAAACACAATTATCATTTTCAAATGACAAGACATTAATACCTAGAAAATCATATAGACTCCATCAAAAAATGGTGGAAGCAATAAATGAATACAGCAAATTGGTAGGATATAAAATCAACATACAAAAATCAGTAGCATTCCTATATGCAAACAATGAGGTTGAGAAAAAAGAATTAAGAAATAAATTCCATTCATAATAACACCACAAAAACATCTATAATGTGGGAATAAACATAAGAAAGGAAGTGAAAGATGTCTATAATGAAAACTATAAGACTTTAACAAAAGAAATAGAAGACACAAACAGACAGAACATTCCATGTTTATGAATTGGAATAATTAATTTTGTTAAATGGTCCTCCTACCCAAAGCTAAATATATATTTAATGCAATTGCATGAAAAGTCCAAGGACTTGAGTAAGTTGAACAAACAAACTGAAGTTTTTATGGAACCACAAAAGGCCTCAAATAGCCCAAGCTATCCTAAGGGAAGCAAAAAAAGGACAGCAGAGTAATCACACTCCTTGATTTCAAACTATACTATACATTGATAATCATCAAAACAAAACAGTACTGGAATAAAAACAGACTCACAGAGTAGTGGAATAAAATTGAGAGCCCAGAAATAAAGCTCTACCTTTTTGGATAGAAAATCTTCTACAAAGGAGTCAAGGGAAGTCTATTAAACAAATGGTGTTGGGAAAACTGGATAGTCACTGGCCAAAAAGAAACAAAAAACAAACCCAGATTATTCACTATTGCCATAGGAAGTTAACTCAAAATGGATCAGAGACCTAGACATAAGATTCAAAACATAAAATACTTAAGAGAAAATGTGGGAGAAATTCTACACAGCCTCAACCTCAAAGATGTCTTGGAGGAAGGACTAGCTACTATGAGACCAAATTAAAAAGCTTCTACACAGTGAAAGAAACCACCAGTAAAATAAAAAAGCAACCAATTGAATTAAGAGAAGATATTCATACAACATACATATGATAAGAGCTTAACCTCCAAAATATGTGAAGGGCTTAATTATATACTTCAACAATAAAAGAGCATATGACTCACTCATAAAATGGACACAATTACTAAATAGATATCTATCTGAAGAAGACACAAAGATGGCTTATAAACACATAAAAATGTTTTATACATCACTTACTTCAGAGAAATGCAAATAAAAACCACAATGAGTTACTATCTCACACCAGCGAGAATGGCCTATTTTGAAAAGACTGAAAATAGCAGATGTTTGGAAGGGGTGTGGAAAAAGGGAACCCTCCTACACAATACAAATTGGTGCAACCTCTTTGGATAACAGCATGGAGAGTCCTCAGAAAAAAAAAATGGATTTACTATTTGATTCAATAATCCCACTCCTAGGCATATACCTAAAAAATACAAAATCTCTAATTAGAAAAATATATATGCACACCTATGCTCACAGCAGTACAATTCACAACAGCCAGGATATGGAAACAATCTAAATTCCCATCAAAAATGACTAGATCTAGAAGCATTATACCCAATGGAATTCTATGCAGCTACTAAAAAAGACATTATGCCCTTTGCAAAAATTTGGATGGAACTAGAGGAAATCAGGGGGAGCGAAATAAGTCAGAAAGAATAAAAGAAACACAGGACAGTTTCACTCGTATGTTAAATATAATGAAACAAAACAGATGAGCAGAAAAACCTTAACACAATTAACAAGGAACAAAAAAATGGTTATTAGCGGGGCTGGGAGGGTGGAGAAGGAAAGGAAAGATGGAACGAGGTGGTGGTAAAGGACATTAGAACACCAGTGGTGTGTGCAGAGTAAAATAGTCATAGATTGAGATGCAATTTCAATATACGTAAATGACTACAGCATTGTACTAAAGAAATAATAAAATTACTATTGAAAGAAAGAGAAAAAAATTAACACATTTCAAATAAAACTTAAAATATCTTCTCATTACAAGAATAAACTGATATTTTCAGTTATAGAATAGGTCTTCATTAGCTTATCATGTCTATAAGAAATGTATACAAATACATGGATCTGTAACTATGAAATAGTATATATATATATATATATATACATATATATATATATATATATATACATATATATATATGAAATAGTATATATATATTTCTAAAGCTGATTCCTATCCCAACAGTTGAGACGCCTATCTAGGATAACTATGGAGTAGTAAGAGTGCCAACACCTAATAAGCATGCAATTGAAAATAGTGTAATACACTTTATATGTACCAACAAAAGGACTATGAGGAAATTTCACCCAAGCATATCAAGGGTAGAAGACAATGCTATATTCAATCATTCACTCCATGATTTTTCTCTGGGCATATGAAACTGTAATTCTATGCAGACAATGGAAACCAGCAAACTGACAAAATGTCCATATAGTTAAATAAAACATGCTACATTAGAATGCCACCACTCCTAGCAGATTCAAAGGTAGAAACATTTCACTGACCAGGAAAATAATCTACACACAAACACACAAACATGAGGTTGTTTCTATTTCTACGATTATTACACCACAAGTAAATTTTAGGATTAGCTCAAAATGTTTGTAAAGAAACTGTTATACATGACTATTCTTAAATGTAATCACTTCAGTTTTCCTAATTACTAGTTACAGATGTGTTCATGCAAAATAAATATGAAGTATACAGTTATCCCTTAGAATTAAGAAGCACGATTTTAACATGAAGCATCCATAACATTCTGAACATGTTGACACATCAGATATCCAGACAATCTGACAACATTTTTTTAACTAAGTAAAACATATGGCATCTTTTGAAGTTAAAGTTCACTGACCATTAGCAGTATCTAATGCTTCTACCAAATTCCACATAAAAGACTCATATATATACTTGACAAAAAAACTTTTTCTCTGAACATAGTTGGCATGTTATCCTAGTCAAATGAGTAGTCAAATTGACTGCAGACTCTCAATTTACAAAACACCTAAAGTGCTGGATAAACTTTTTTTTAAGAGCAATATTTATTATTTCTTTAGATGGCAATACTAAAGTCCACTTAGGATACTATAACTGCATCTCAGTGTATATTTCACACCACACCCAACACCAGGGTTCCTGTGAACCTTACTGCCACCTTTCCCCTCATTCCCTTGAGCCCTCCAACCCCTGACCCAAAACCAGTCTTGAGTCCTGTTTTGTTGGAATATGTATGTTTGTTTGTTTCATTCCATTATATTCCACATATGTGGAATAGATCCTGTATTTATTTTTTTCTTTCTGATTTATTTCACTCAACGTGATCCCCTTTATTTCCACCAAGAATGTTGCAAAGGGGACAATTTCATCTGTTCAACAGATGCAAAGAATTCCATTGAGTATCTAGACCACTGCTTCTTTATCCAGACATCTGTTGATGGGTATTTAGGCTGTTTCCATGTCTTAACTATTGTGAACTGTGCTGCTGTGAACATTGGGGTGTATTTTTTTTTCTGATTAGAGATTTTGTATCCTCTGATATGCTTAGGTGCAGGATTGCTGGATCAAATGGTAGGTCCATCTTTATTTGAGAAATGACCATATTATTTTCCAAACAGACTGCACCAATTTACATTCCTACCAACATAAGGGTTCCCTTTTCCCCTCCAACATCTGCTATTTACAGTCTTCTGGTGTGAGATATTATCTCACTGTAGTTTTCATTCGCATTTCTCTGATGATGAGTGATGTAGAACATTTTTTTCGACTGTCTGTAATTAACCTATGTGGCTTCATTGGAAAGGTCTCTAGCTCTTTTGGCCATTTATTGATTGGGGCATTATCTCTTTTGTTACTGAGATACATGCACTCTTTGTATATTTTATTAATTAAGATTTTATCTGATGCATGTTGTGTGAATATCTTCTCCAATTTGGTGGATTGTCTTTCTGTTTTAATGTGTCTTTTACTGTGCAGAAGCTTTTTAGTTTGAGGTACTCATAATCTTTACATTTTGTTTTGGTTCCCTTTACTGTCACTGTTCCTCCCTAAAGACCTCTTTGAGTTTGACGTCATGGAGAGTACTTGCCACATTTTTTTCTAGATACTCTATGGTTTTAAGTCTTATGATCAGGTTTTTGATCTATTTTGAATTAATTTTTGTACTTGGCAATAATAAGTAGCCTAGTTTTTGTTTTGCTTTGTTTTCTTTTGGGGGGTAGATAACTTTCCAGTTTTCCCATAACCATTTATTAAACAGACTTCCCTTCCTCCACTGTATGCTCTTGGAACCTTTGTCATAGACTAATTGCTCATATAGGTGTGGCTTTATTTCTGCATTCTCTATCTGATTCCACTGATGACTGTGTCAGTCTTTGTTCTAGTACCATACAATTTTGGTGATGATTATTCCATAGTACAGTTCGATGTCTTGGCCTGTGATACCTCCACTATTCCTCTTTTATCTTAGAATAGTTTGGAAATTCAAGACTTTTTGTGGTCCATAAAAACTTCAGTATTCTTTTAAAAATTCTTTATAAATACCTTTATGTGAGAAGCTAATCTGTCAAGAAAAAAAGAAAAATCCCCACAGCTTCCCTTTCCCTAGGCTCAAGGGATAAAAAGAAAAAGATTAATGCAGAGATATAAAATACTAAAAGTCAGGACTTCCTATAATATGTAGCAATTTTCAATTTGGCAAAAATGTAAAATACATATAATATCAAGTGTTGTCCAAGATGTAGACCACTGAATTTCAACACCATACTGATAGAAATATAATTTGGGAGGCTTTAAAAAATGGTACACTAAGAACTGTCAAAACAATCTCAAGAAAAATCATTAAGATGGGAGGCATCATATATTACAAGGGGATAGTAATTAAAATGATATGGTACTGACATAGAACAAGACATACAGTACAATGGAACAGAATCACAAACTCAGAAATAAACTCATGCATAAATGATAAACTGATCTATGATAAGTGTTTAATAAAGTACAATGAAGAAGAGACAGTTTCTTTAATAACTGGTGCTGAGGAAATTATATATTAACAGAGAAAAAATTAAAGTGGGTCTCTATCTTTGCAAGACAAAAGGAGATTGAAGACTTAAATGTGAGACATGAAACAGTAGAACTCCTGGAAGAAAACATCGGCCAAAACGTCAATGCACTTTTCTTTGCAAAAATTTCATACATATGATGCCAAAAACACAGATAATAAAACAAAAAATAGACAAATGGGATTATACCAAATTAAAAAGCTTCTGCTCATCAATAGAAATAGAGTAAAAAGCAACCTACAAAGTTGGAGAAAACATCTGCAAGTCATCAATCTGATAATGAGTTAATTTCAAAAATATATAAGGAATACCTACAATGTAATAGCAAAGAAACAAACAATCCAGTTTAAAAGTGGACAAAGATCTTTACTGTGAATTTCTCCAAAGAAGACATATAAATGGCCAATACATACATGAAAAGGTAGCCAACATCACTAATCATCAG
The DNA here is from genome assembly GCA_004363575.1 of Solenodon paradoxus. Taxonomy (NCBI): domain Eukaryota; kingdom Metazoa; phylum Chordata; class Mammalia; order Eulipotyphla; family Solenodontidae; genus Solenodon; species Solenodon paradoxus. The sequence goes on along the minus strand of RJWH01004454.1, from coordinate 93,478 downwards.
GGAAATGAAGATCAAAATTACAATGAGGTATTACCTCATACCAATTAAGATGGCTATTATAGAATACAAATGAAAAATATATTAACTTTCTTGAATAGCACATAGGAAAACTGGAAACTGTGTATACTGTATGCAGGAATGGGAAATGGTACAGCTACTATGGAAAAGAATATGAAAGTTGCTCAAAAAATTAAAAATAGAATTATCTTATGATTTAACATTGTTGCTTCTGGGTATACATTAAAAACTGAAATCAGAATCAAGAAAAGATATTGTCCACCTCCATGTTCACTGGAACAATTTTCAATATAATCAAGATATAAAAATAATATAAATGTCCATTGACAGATTAATGGATAAAAATATGCTATATGCATGCAGTAGAATAATATGCAGTCTTATAAAAGAAGGAAATTGTAACATTTGAAATAACATAAATGGAAATAAAAGACATTACACTAAGTGAAATAAGTCTGTCTCAGAATGACAAATACTTATGCTAAATATATAAAATAGGCATACTTACAGAAGCAATAAATAGAAAAGTGGTTGTCAAATGATTAGAAGGGAGAAATGATGAATTAGCCAATGGTTATAAGGTTATAGTTATACAAGATCAGTAAGTTCTAGAGATCTGCTGTACAACACAGTGCCTATAGTTAACAATATAGTATAATGCATTTAAAATGTTACTTTAAGAGGGTAGATTCCATGCTGTGTTATTACCATTAAAGACAAATGAAAGTCAATGAACACAAGAAAATTTGGTTATAATGCATATGGTTGTTACTTTGATGTGTTGATGGCATCATGAATATATGCATATATCCATGCTGGTCAAGTTGTACAAATTAAATATGCGTAGTTTCTTATATATCAAGTATACCTAAATGAAGCTGGAGAAGAAATGGTGCCTTGGTCTCATGTCCATAAATTGTGACTTAATTGATCTGAGGGGAGATCAAGGCAAAAGTATTTATCTAAGGGTCCCTAAATGATAATAATGTAACTGGACTTAAGTAATGCTGATTTAAAACAATGTAAATTCTCATACAGATTATGTGAGCCTGAGAATATAATTTCAAGCTATAGTGTGCTACAGAATCACATGGAAGCCTAGCTAAACAGATTTCCGGGTCTTACCTCCAAAGTTTGAGTAAGTAGATCTGCACGGGGATTATAGATTTTGCTTTTCTAACATCTTCCCAGATGATGCTGAGGCTACTTTTCCAGCAATCATACTTTGAAGACTACTGATCTAAAGGAGCTCTTCCAAGTAGAATACATATGATATGTGTGTATATTTATATATATGCATATATACACATATATAATATTCATGGAAACATTAATAAGAACAGTATCAATGATAATAATGACATGGCATTAATAAAAAAACTAGGAATAAAACAGATGTTCACGGACTTGATAATGGGCAAATAAATCACAGGATATTCATATTATTGAATATATACTGCAAGAAAAATGAAGAAAAAGCAAAACCAAAACGCTACACACATCCACGTGGATGAATCAAAAAAACAGTAAAAATTTAGTAATAGAACATGCAAGCAGTATGATTCCACTAATACAAACTTTTAACACAGGCAAAAATCAAACATTTTAGGGATGTGGGCATATGTAATAAAATTATAAACAAAAATAAGCATGGTGATGATCTACTCAAAATTCAGAAGAGTGCATTTTACTATGGCAATGATTTAACATGGTGATTTAGGTCATAAGATTACATTTTGTTAATGGTATACTTTGAACTGTTCACATACAGTTGATTTTATTAAAGTACCCTATGATCCTTTAGTGAAACTTAATTCAACCAACTATTCTCAGATAATCTTCATCACTCTGAGTTCACATAGTTGTTTTAAAAATTTATAGCGTGATATGTGGACTTCTATTCACCTAATTCAATTCAATGTGTTTTATTTATATTGAATTAGGCAGAGATATTTTTTAGCTCGTCATCATGTATTCAGTATCATTCTTCCCATATGCAATGTTTGGCATATTTCTCAGTTAGTTTTGCTCTAAAAGATAAGTGATAATCCCCAAGGCTTAACCTCATCTATTTCAAACCTTTTTTTTTTTTTTAAGGAAAAATAATTGATGATTTTGTGACCCCCAGACAAATATCCCAGATGTTTTCTCTTGGAGAATTTTTAAAGGCGTTTTAAAAAAACGTGGTAAGAGACAATTAGATGACCCTTAACAACTGTTATGCTTAAGCATTCATTTGCACCAGGAACTAAAGGGAACTAATCAAAAAAATTTGAAGAAATTATACAAAAAATTAAACATCTAGTTTTGTTTGAAATATTTCCCCTCTTCAAGTATTCAAATTATCTATGAAAATAACCTATAAAGCATGTTTGGCCTGGAGTATTGAGTTTCAGACAGACATAAAGCCAGTGACAGTCTTCAATGCAATCCTCAAATGTTGATTGTTTTCCTAATTTAACAATATATGCAAATGTTTATTTATAAATAATCAGGGAAAAGCTTATTACTTTGCTATAATCAAATTCAAGTAATTGATTAGATTATATAAAAACAGGGTTTAGAATATAAGTTACTGGAAATTTCACAAAGATAAAAGTATTAGTAAGGAAGGAATATAAGAATATAGGGTGACCAAAAATATTTTTAATCCATGAATGTGTGAGTAATGTTGGTGGTGATTAGGTAGCCCTCATTACTCTGGGGAATCTTGTTTTCACTTCAGATGCAGTCTCACTTCATGGAGTCACTCCTATCTGTCTACACACTCTATCAACAAATACCCATTCTCTTAAAACCTGCCCTTTTAATATTTAACCCTTTAGCCCTTCTGAGGAGACCTGGGCATAAGATCAGATAATGGGAATTCATATATTCAGAATCTAAAGAGAATATCTTATAAACATTCCCAAACTTATGTTTAAATGAGTTTAGCCCTTATCTAGACCTATGGCATGTCCTCTGTTCAGAAGGGGAGCATACTTTCACATAACATGCATCTTAAGCAGTATCTGCTCTCTTTAAGCTAGTTCAGATGTTCTTTATAGATGGCAACCAATAATAAAAACTCCCCTTGTGCTCATCACCAACAGAAAATGCTTTCATCTATAAGTAGCCATAGTTTTGTTTTTAAAATTAAATAATGGCAAAGTTAGAAAATTAGGTGTAGCTCCAAGAGAATGGACTGTTAAGATTTCAGACTCAACAACTATTTGGCTATTACAATCTTTGAAAAGAAACAGGACCAGTATCTCCACACAGAGAGGTGACATAAGCATATTAAAAGGTATGAGAAGTTGATCTGTCTCAGTGTCACATGGCTCTGTTCTGAGATGCCAGTGCAGCAGGGAGAGTCTGGCACAATTGACAAGGCCCTGGAGTTGAAGGACTCTCTTCATCAGGGAGCACTCCTGAGCTGGCTTACAGTCACTGAGCCAGGAGCCTATGTGAGGAGTGGAAGGAGGACCAGAGCCCCAATACACGAGACATGGCTTCCAAAGCAAGACTGCACAAGAGGTGCTAATATAAGAAGGGCCCTGGGGTAAGTGCCCACTCTGTCCATCATCAAAACACTCTTGCTGCACTGTCCGCACTTACTTTATCCTTCCCCTCGTGCAGATATGACAGCACTTTGTACCACCTGTCAGCTGCAGGTAGCCAGGCCAAGCAACACCCAAGTGGATAGTGGGTGTTCCACAACAAGAAACATTCCTATCTAACCCTCTCACAGGGAAAATAATTGGAAGGGCCCCATTAAAAAAGGAAGACAGCAGCTACAGCAAAACACCTTCTAATCTGTTCAGTACCTACTGAAATTCCAACCCCAGATATCAGGGCATGATTACCACTCCCTATTGGGACAACTATTTCTCTGGCGGACTAAAAGACTTTAAGAAGGGAGAGTTCTACTTCCTTTTTGTAAACTCTATTGGGACTGGAGCCGGTTTACTAACTGTAGGCCCACAACTCTTGGGTCTCTCTCTGTGGACTTTATGGAGCATACCTGTAACTCTGAGGAAATCCTCTACATTCCATGTGCTAACTACAAACTTATAGCCTAGACTCTCAGGCCTCAATACAGGGTTCATCCTAGCATTTCAACAAATCTGATGAGAGTTGAGATCATACAACTAAAGGGAATTGAGTGTTCAAGACCAAGTTCCAGCTTATTCTGTGCAACTCAACAAGCAAGCACAAGTCTTTATATCAGAGAAGACTAACCCACAGAAATAAACACAGAATGAAGACTGTCAAACAGATTGAAGAGGCAAAGAAATATAAGCAAAACCACAAGGGAAAATCTAAATGCAACAGACAAGCAAATTGCCTTATGAAGTCTTTAAATTAAGCAACAGTGATACTCACTGAAATCAGGAAAATAATGAAGGAACAAAAATAGAACTAGGAAAGATAGAGAGAATGTATGAAGCAACTCAAAATGGAACACAAGGAGCTAAAGAACATAATAAAATCGAAAAATAGTAGGCTGGAAGAAGGATCCAATAGAATCTCTGAGCTAATAGAGCAGTGGAATGCACTCAAGCAGACCAGCAAACAGGAAAAATAATTAAAGAAATGAAGACAGCATATGAGAACTATGAGATGATATCAACATTTACATCACAGTGGTCGCAAAAGGAAAAGAGAGAACAGGGGGCAGAAATTGTATATGAACAAATAATAGAGAATTTTCCCTGACCTGAGGATGGAAGCAGACCTCCACATATACCCAAGAAACTCAAAGAATTTCAAACAAAAGAAATCCAAACAGACCTAAACTAAGACACATAATCATTAAAATGTCAAAAATACAAGACAAAGAATCTTAAAATTCACTCAAGAAAAATGAGTTACATACAAAAGAATTCCCATAAACTGTCATTGGATTTATCAGCTGAAACACTGCATGCCAAGAAGGAATGACTTGATATATTCCAAGAACTGGAAGAAATGGACTTCCAACCAAGGTTATTCTACCTTGCTAGATTATCACTTAGAAACGAAGCAATAAAAAACTGCTTTTCATTCAAGCAAAGGTTGAACGAATTCATCATCATGAAACCAGCTTTTAAAAAAATACTAAAAGAAGTCCCATAAAATGCAAATAAACCCCATATAAAAGTAGCAAGCCATCAAAATATAAAAAGTGGGGAAGAAAGTAAAAATGTTGACAGAATGACTACAAGACTAACTTGCGTTCAAGTGAAAACAGGATGTAAGCATAGAAACTAATGCAATCCCCATGGTAACCCCAAAACACGTCTCCAGGTAAAAAGGAAACATTTTTTTAAAAAATAAAAAGGAAGACAAAACACAGCATAACGGCTTTCAAATCACCTAAGTAAAAAAAGAGAACAAAGGTAGTGTCTACAGCAACACCTAGAAAACAATTAACAAAAGAGCAATAAACTGTTGCATATCAATAATCACCTAAACATCAGTGGATTGAATTCATTAATCAAAAGGCACAGAGTGGCCAAATGGATTTAAAAACAAAACCAAACATTCTGTTGCATACAGGAGGCTCATCTTCTTTCAAAGGATAAATATAGGCGCAAATAGCTGGACGACAATCCTATGGTCAAATGGCAACCTCCCAAAAAAGCAGGTACAGTAGTATAAGATAAAATAGACTTCCAACTAAAGAAGGTAACAAAATATGGAGATGAACATGATATAATAATTAAGGGGTCAATTCAAAATGAAGATATACACTTATTAATATGCATATATACCAAATGAAGGAGCATCAAAATACACAAAGCAGTTATTAACAGAACTAAGGAGAGACATAGACAGCAATACAATAATAATAGGACATTCAACACCCCTCTTAAAACAATGGGCAGGTCAACCAGGAAGAAAATTAAAAACAGCTTTAAATGACAAATTTCAAAAGATAGGTTTGATAGGTGTATTCTGAAAATTTCATCCAATGATTGCAAAATTCACATTCTACTCAAGTGTGCATGGAACATTCTCAAGGATAGATCATATACTATGAAAACAAAAACCATGTCTTAAATTTACAAAGATCAAAATCATACCAAGCATCTTCTCTGATCACAATGTCTTAAAACTCAAAATCAAACCAAAAAAGAAAACTGGAAGATTCCACAATATATGGAGGCTAAACAACATGATTCTGAATGACTCTTGGGTAAAGGAAGAAACAAAAGGAGAATTTTAAAAGTACCTGGAGACAAACAGGAAAGCAAACATGAGCAACCAGAACTTAGGGGCTACAGCAAAATCAGAACTATGAGGGAAGTTTACTGTAATCCAGGACTGCCTCAAAAACAAGAAATAAATCTAACCCTATATATAACCCAACAAGAAAAAGAAAGTCAAGAGTCAGTAGAAGGAAGGAAATAATAAAAATCTGAGTACAAATAAATGAAATAAATTAAAAAAAATTCAGAGCATCAATTAAATCAAAGCAAATTCTTTGAAAAAAATTGACAAATGTTGGTAAGACTCATAAAGAAAAAAGAAAACTCTCATAACTAAAATCAGAATAAAAGAGAGAATTTACAAGAGATACCTCAGAAATATAAAATACCATATGAGACTACCATGAATGCTAATAAATTGGACAACCTCATAGGCACAGACAGATTTTTAGAAACATGTGGCCTATCAAGATTGAACCAGGAAATAATGGGAAACTGAAACAGAACTATCATAAAGAAGGAAAATGCAGAGGAAATCAAGTCTTCCCAAAAATAAAAGCTCAGGACCAGACCACTTTACTTGTGAGTTTTACCAAACCTTCAGTGAACAATGAATACCCATTCCTCTCAAACTCTTCCAAAAATTTGAAGAATAGGGAACACGTCTACTTTCTATATGGTCAAAATTACATTGACACCAAAAGCTGATAGAGATGTCACCAAGAAAGAAATTACAGACCAATATCTCTAATAAATATAGAAGCAAAAATTCTCAACACAATATTAGCAAACCAAATCCAAGAAAACATTAAAATGTTCAATTGTTATGTCAAGTGGGATTTACAGGGATGCAAGAATTGTTCACCATATGCAAATTTATTAATTTATTACAACACATCAATGAGTAAGGAGAAAAAAATATATCATATCAATAGATGCAGTGAAAGATTTTGACAAGATTTGACACCCATTTATGATAAAAAATTCTACATAAAGTGGGATAGAAAGTACATACATCAACATAATAAAGGTCATATATGATAAACCCACAGCCAACATTAGACTCAGTGATGAAAAACTGAAAGTGTTTCCTCTAAGATCAGAAACAAGGCAAGGCTGTTCACTCTCACCATTGCTATTTAACATTATATTGGAGTTTTTAGCCTGAGTAATTAGGCAATATGAAGCTATAAAAGGAATACAAATTAGAAAGGAGAGTATAAAACTACCACTACTTGAAGATGACATGATAATATATGGAGACAAAACTAAAAATGCCATCAAAAACTAGAATTAATCAATGACTACTGTAAAGTGGCAGGCTACAAAATCAGTGCACAAAAAGCTGCTGCATTTCTATGTGTAAACTACATGATAGAAGAGAATGAAATCAAGAAAACCGTCCCATTTAAAATAGAACCAAAAATAATTAAATATGTTGGAATATACCAAACAAAGGAGGTGAAAGATCTGTAGAATGGAAACTATAAGACTTTCTTAAAAGAAATAGAGGAGCATACAAAGAGTGGGAATGATATCCCATGCTGATGAACGAAAGAATTAACATTGTTAAAATGGCCATCTTATATAAAGTAATATACAGATTTAATGCAATCCCCATCAAAAGCCCACACGCACTTTTCAAGGAAACAGAACAAAATTCTTCTACCACCAAACCTTTAGATGAGGTAATGTACACAATTTGAGTTTTTACTTTTATTTCTACAAAATACCATCTATTGACATATAAAAGAAAATAATAATTTCATACATACCAGATGTTGATTTTACAAATCTATGATTTGATTTTACATTGTTATATAATATAACTGATTAAAAATATAAAATACATGATTCTAATATTATCCCAACATACTGAAATAAAACCTAAACAAAAAATGCAATACAAAATTTCTGGATACCCATCTAAAACATTTTCAGATCATTTGTCCTAAAGGACCTCAAATTATAATAGCTTTATCCCATGTTTAATAATTGTATCAGCTAAATTTTACAATACACAAATTTTTATGAATAATTTAAAATAATACAGATACACGTTAAATATATGGGGAATTGGTAGTTTTGTTTTACTTATTCAAGTGGGAAATTAAAATCTATAAATATTTTTAAACTGTTAAAAGGTTTTGATAATATTGTAGAACACATACTTTCACCTCAGTTCCCCAAAGTCAGCACCACTGGCAAGTCCATCGTAATTCAATAATATATGTCTACTAGCAAGACTAAATATTATTTCCCAAAATGCAAATGAACAGCAAAAATATGTGAAATAAAGGACCAAAGAGGTTGAAGCTTCTGAATTGTCCCCTAAAAAGAACAGTGGATGATTCCTAGAGATTTCCTTTGTCCAAGTTTCATACCTCTGAGATTTACACACAGTGCAGAGGAAGAAGTCTAAAGAGAATTATCACCCCGATGATGATAATTCTTTTCATTAACATAGGAAACTAAAATTGATCTTACTCCAAAAGACATTTATTGTGTGCTTACCATGTGACCAGCACTGTGTTAGGGGCACTTCTGCTTTTTAATTGACATATTGCAAGTTTACATATAAGTTTCAAGAAAATTAGTTCACACCTTTATCAATGTGTATATCCTGACAAGATCACCAGCAGAGTTCTATTGCTATTCACCACTATCAATTTAGTAACCAAAGTTTTGATTTCAGAGTCTAAGAGAATGTTGTTGTGTTCTGGTGGTTTATTTTGTTTCTTCATATTCCACATGAGTAAAATCATCGTTTTCATTCTTTCTCTGACTTATTCCATTTAGCATAATCACCTCAATTTCCAACCAAATTGTTCCAAAAAAACAGGAATTCATCTTTTTTTTAATTGCTCAGTAGAATTCCATTGAGAATATATACCCCATAACATATTCAGGCATCGACTGATGGGCAGTTAGGTTGAATTCACATCTTGACTATTATGAAATTTGCTTCTACAAATATAAGTGTGCATTCGTATTTTAGAATTAGTATTTTCATATTTCTCAGATAAGTATCTAGAACTGGAATTGCTAAACCACACTGTAGTTCTGTTTTTGATTTTTGAGGAATCTCCCTATCATTTTCCATAGAGACCTGCACTACTTTGAACTCTCACCAAGAGTGTACAATAGTTCCTACAGATCATTCTCACTGGTGTCACTGTGGTCTTGATTTGCATTTCCCTACTAAGAGATATTGAGCATTTTTGCAAATTGTTCATTGGCTACTTCTTTGGAGAAGTGTCTATTAATATTTCTACTCCTTATTTTTTATTATGTTGTTTACTTGTGCTTGAGGCTTATGAGTTCTTTATACTTTGGATATTAATCCCTTGTTTAAAATATGGTATCTCCCATTCAGTAGGCTGCCTTTTCACTTTTGTGGTGTTTATTCACTGTATAGAAACCTTTTACTTTGATGTAGCTCTATTTGTTTATTTTGGCTTTTGTTTCTTTTTCTACTGCAGTTTAGCTTCCTCTGCTATTTCTGAGGAAAATGTTATAGATCATATTGTCTAGGTTTTTTTCTATGTATCAGGTATTATATGCAAGACTTTATCCTATTTTGAATTAATTTTTGCTTATTGTGTTAGTGATCTACTTTCATTTTTTGTGCATGTGTCTATCAATTTTTCCCAACACAATTTTCTGAAGATAAGTTTCTTTCTCTTTTGCATGCTCTTGGTCCCTTTGTTGTAAATTAACAATTCATATGTATGCAGGTTTATTTCTGGGCTCTCAATTTTATGTCTGTGTGTCTGTTTTTATTCCAGTACATTACTGTTTGGATTACAACTCCTCTGTATTACAATTTGAAGATTGGGTATGTGATTTCCTCCATTTTCTTTTTTTTTCTTAATAGTAGTTTTGGTTATCCAGCATCTTTTTTAATTCCATATAAATTTTAATATTTTTTGTTCTATATCCTTGAAAAATATCATTGGAATTTTGATGGAGATTGCACTTAGTCTATATATTGCTGTCAGCCAGATGGCCATTTTATCTATGTGAATTCTTCCAAATCCAATATCTTTCCATGTTTGTGTGTTTCTGCTTATTTTAAAATCCTATGGTTTTCAGTACGCAAATCTTTCACCACCTTAGTTAAGTTTATTCCCAGGTACTTTATTCTTTTTAGATTGCAAATGGGATTATTTTCTTAATTTCTATTTACCGTTTGTGTGTACAAATGTCATATATTTTTGTATGTTGATTTTATATCCTTTCACTCTACTGTACTTATTGCTTCTAGTGTTTGGTTTTTTTTTAGGGGAGTCCTCAGGGTTCTCAAACTACGCTGAACAATAGCTGTAAGAGTGGACATCCTTATCTTGTACCTGATCTCCCGAGTTTAGGACAAAACCTCTCAATCTTTCATCATGGAATAAGATGTTAGCTGTGGGTTTGTCATATATGACCTTTATTTTGCTGAGGTATGTTCCTTCTATTCATATTTTATTAAACATTTTTATCATAAATAGGTGATGAATCTTATCAAATGCTTTTTCTGCATCTATTGATATGACCATATGATTTTGCTTTTTTTCTGAATTAATGTGGTATATCACATTAATTGACTTGCATATGTTGAATATGCATCTGGAATAACTTCATTTGATCATAATGCATAATTCTTTTAATGTACTGTTAAATTTGATTTGCCAAGACTTTATGATTTTCATATATATATATATGTTAACCAGATTTATGATGTATTGTTTTCTTATTTTGTGTGCTATCCTTTAAAATCAGAATAATATTGACCTCATAAAATGTATTTGAGAGCATTCCTTCCTGTTTAGTTTTTTTTTTAAATTTAAGAAGGATGGGTATTAGAGCTTTCAAAGATGTTGTTAGAATTCACAAGTGAAGTTACCTAGTCCTGGGTTTTTTTGTGGGGTGAGAGGGTAACTGGTTACTATTTTTGTTATTTGTATACTGATGACTGGTATGCTTGTTATCTATTCCTTCCTGATTTAGTATTGAACTTGTGATTCTAAGAATGTCCGTTTCTTTAAGTTTGACAAATTTGTTGGCATATAGATGTTTATAGTAGTCTCTCAGAATTGTTTGTATTTCTGCAGTATCTGTTGTAATTTTACCTCTTTCACTTCTGATTCCTTTTACTAGTTTTTTTCCTAAGTAATTTAATCCTTACAACAAATTTATCAGCTATTTAAAGAAGACAGTTGACACAGAGAGGTTGTCTCTGGTTCACATATCTATATATTTTGGAACAGCTGGCAGTTAGATTGCACTTTGTGGTTTCAAACTGGAAGTTGTTATAACTATATTATTTGACTTTTTGAAATAACTTTTTTTTAAAAGAAATCAAACATAATTCTTTAAAAATGGTATATAGTGAATTGGTCAATACTATTAACTTGTTAATGTAAAACAAAGTAAAAACAATTAAAGTGTGATACAGGGAAAAAACACAATTCACACTCATATGATTGCCTATATTCACAACTAGAAAACAAAGATCTCTTCTATTTTAAACAATTCTTGACTAGGAGTACTTGCAAATTAATGATAATATATTCTGTCAGAGGCATAATTTAATATGAATAATTTTCATTCCTGGGAAAGCTATCTTTTAAATACATAGAATAGAGTTTTGTTTTGGATTTGCATATACTAATCCAGTGCCCAAATGCTATGATATAAAGTTTCTCATGAAAACAGAAAATAAGAACAAACAATTGAAAACAATAAAAGTTCTGAAACTTTACTAATTATATTTCAAAAATAAAAGTAATTCTTAAGACAATAGTTGTTATCTGAGGATAATATTGCCCTCTAGGAGACATTTGTAAATATCTGAACTCATTTCTGGTTGTTGTAACTGGTGGAGTAGAGGTGGGAAGTCTAGTCCTTATATCTGGTGAGTAGATAACAGGGATACTGCTAAGCATTCTACAGTATAGAGGATATCACTCCAAAAAAAGAATTACTGAATATAAAATGTTAATAATGCTTGAGCTGAGGGAACTAACTTAACAATATGTTTTCAGCGCTTGTCAAATATATTTAAATTCATTTATTTTGTAATAAAGACACATCGAAATGTATGCATGAGACAATGAATGCATGTACACACCACTAAGCTTAAAAAGTGTTCATTTTCTATGACTGACTCTCTAAAATATTTTTAAGACATTAATTAAAATATTCATATTTTGTCTATATTATGCTGTGTTAAAATGTCATAGCATATTATCTATACTATATTATGTTTAATTATACCACAACAATCATATGACCTGAATTGATTAGATGACTAGCTACATTTCTACTTTACATAGATTCAGATTTATAATAGAGCATTGTCAAAAGCATGTAGCAAGTAAATACTTTTTCTTTGTATTTAGAAAGCAACATTTTGATTACTTTTTCCTGAATATATGACAAGCAGGAAATGACTTTATAATGCAATCAATTACAAAGGTGTTTTAATTCATTAAGTATATAATTAGCCAAAATCTTGGATTCAAAACAAATTTATATAAAACAAAAATTAGTAGAAAACAGAGCAAAAAAACTCCCACCAAAACAGTATAATTATTCTCCACCTCTGTTAGTTTCATCAAATATATTGGAGCCTATATTCCCTGCCCTCCATTTGGACTGAGGGACTTAAACGTTTTGTCCTGAGTTGGCCTTATAGCTACAAGTTAGAACAGGTATTTTGGTACAACCTTGTGCCCATTCCTAGTTTAAATTTCTTGAAGCCTGTGTGAGGAAAAGAGAGCATTTTCCAACTTCCAATTCAATTTCAGGGGAATTTTTGGAGTACCCACAAACTTCACCTCACTTCCACAGATGCAACAGAATTCTAATGAAATTCTACCAAGTTTCAATTATGCTTAGCAAGATCAGTCAGAAATAGAAAGACATCGTATGATATCACTCATACACCACTTCTAGAGATACAAAGAAAAACAATAAACTAAATTAAACAAAAAGAGACTTTTAAATAAATGAACTAAATCAAACAACAATAGACTTTTAGACAAGAAAAGCCAATCAGTGGGTGCAGGAAGAGAAGGGGGAGAGAAGAACGTGGCAAACAGTCAAGGGGATTAATTGTAGAATGAAGGAAAAACTGAAGTAGTGGGGAACTTAACGTATTATAAACTGATGTTGATTTACTAAGATGCATATCTTAAACCTATATAATGCTGCAATAGAATATTTGTTCAATAAAATTATTTAAAACATAAAGTAAAATAAAACCACACATGTAAAAATAAGAAAAAAGAAAAGTCTACAAGGCTGCAGAAAATGTGACCTTTGAAGCCACATCTTACTGAACTATTAATAAGACTTATGTTTAAAGTGTTAACAGGCTAATTTTTTTAATTAAATATTTTTTACAACATTATTATAAAATATTAATTGTATAAATCAACCTTTCCTCTCTCTGTGAAAGAGTATGGTATCACTTGTTGACATCACCACAACTGGTGATAGGGGCAAAAGAAATATAGGTATTAGTCAATGATGGACAGAGAAGGGATAAAAATAAGCAGTCATCACATTTACTTAGAATAGGGGTAATTTTAACAAGAATGAAACTAAAAAAAACAAGGACAAAAGAAAAGTTCAGTGAAAAAAAGACTATACAAAAAGAAAATCACACAACCAACCAATTAGAAGCAAAAGATGAAAATCAACAGCAGCTCATGGATAAGAGAAATTTTAAATTGCAATAGCATGGCATAAAATAATGATTTATTACGCTATGATGGGAAATGGAAAAGAAATGTTTTATGATTGTTGCTGTCATTGCTAAAGTTTCATTTCCCTAAAGAATTATGAAAATAAACATAGTGAATAAAAGCAGTTACTTAAGAGAGAATTGTTTCCAATTCTGCAATACTCATGTCATTATTGCCTTAACTGATAAACGTGTAGTCTTTAAAGACATCAACCCTTGTAAAGGGCACAAATACATGCAAAAACACAGGCCTGCATAAAACACAAATAGTCAATAGTGGTGCAGATAGATCAATTACTACATAGATGGATTGAGAAGACAAAAACAAGCTCCACTATTCCAAATGTATGAAGTTCCTGGCTGTAAGAATAACTATACTCTAGCACTGTTTAACTGAAGAAAGACAAAGAAGATTTTTTTCCCCCTCAAAGTTCATAGATATTCATCTATCTTTGATGAGTTAGAAGTAGCATTGCCTGGAATCAGGGAAATGAATTAGATGACCTTTGCTTCATTTTAATCATTTTGTCAGGACCCAATAATAAGTTATATAGATCATATACAATCACTTTTGAGATGCAAAATAACATTTGAAAAAAAAAAAAACACATCAGGTACAGTGCTAGTGTGAAATGAGTTCCAGAAAAGCATTACAGCCTGTATAAGTGGAAATTATCCGTAAGAAAAAAAAAAAAATGGAAATATCCATATATATGTTTTGCAGAAAGACACCTATGGAGTCATTTCTGTAGTTTTCAGGTAAGATGGAGCTAACCTAGAGCTGTATTTCACAGAGGGTTAATTCTTGAGAAATACTTGGACCCTTTATTTTAAAAAAATCGATTATTTAAAATGCAAGGGAAGGAGAAAGGAGGAATGCAGGAAATAAAGGAGGACGGGAAGAGGGAGAAAAGCACAAAATAAGGAAATGTTAGAAAAAATAAAACGTGGAGGAAGGAGCAGAAAATAGGTCATTGAAGGCTGTATGCCTAGTACTAATGTATCTCTTAAAAACAAGTGAGACAGAGACCAAAAAACAGACAAACAGAATATTTTCTAAATGAATACAGGGATCTGGTATGGAGTGTAGACTGTTTTAGAAAAGAACTATAAGAAAATAAAAACTACTTCTACTAAGTTATTGAAATTCAGAATATTAAAAGATGTATCTTATCTGCTGATCTCAATCTCATATTCATCAGTCCTTGAAAGGCTTTGCTGTGTGGACTTTTGGGATACACCAGAGTACCAGGCATTCTCCCTAATATGTTGGCTCCTTTTGTTCAGATTAGTCAACACCATCCATCCCTACAACCTCTGCGGTCTACAGACATGCAGATCTTAACATTCCATGTGTCACTTTGTTCCACTATCAATAGGAAACTATTTGCTCCTCATTCTCCAATGAACACATATTAGCAAAAATATCCCCAAATTCTTATTTTCAGTCCTAATTTCTATTCTAGCGCCCAATATATATTCTAATGTATCTGCAAAATCTTTTTCTTCTCTTCCCTGGAAATATATTTTCTCCTTCCTGATTTCATTATTTTTATGAGTAGCACAACACTTTTTTTTAACCAAAATATTGCAATTACTTTATTTCAAATTTCATATCTACCTACTTCCATTTTTATCTCTAAGACTGACATAATTCAGGGCTTCAGAATAAATATACTGACAAACCATTTGGCATACTGCAGCTAGAGCAATCTTCCTAAACACATAATATAGCTATGTCCAAACTAACTATCACAGCATTCAAGTTGTTTACCAGGGCTCGAAAAGTCTGATGTTAGGGGCTAGGAATGAATCAGAGCGGACAAATACACTGATAAATGGTGAGACTTGTGGCAAACAGAGAGAGCGTATGACATTCAAATCATACCTTTTTTATTAAAGAAAAGGTACCTGCAGAAATGAAGGAGAGTAGGCAGATTGGCAGCAAGAGAGAGAAAGAAGAGTATTTTATTTTATTTTTATTTAGTTGCTCACCCTGGCTGCTTCCCCTGAATCCAGGGTTCAAACCTAGGGTTATGTGGCATGCTTCTTCAGAAGTGAGGGTACTCCCTCAAATTCCACTATTTAAGAGCTACAGAGGCCAAAGAAAAAATATTCCAAGTGACTAATTTGTTATGTCTATCCTTTTACATCATGACTCCAAACAAACTTTTATATGACCCTTCTCACTGCCACCCTCCTGTCCTTAACTACCAGAATATAGTTTTTTTTTTCCTTCATATGCCTCAAGCCTTTGCCTGATATTCCATATTTTTCCTAGATTTTCCAGGAGTACAACTTTAACACAGACCACCTTAAGTGCTGTTGTAAGCCTATCTACTTATTCTATTTTTTTTGCTTTATTTTTAAATGATTTTTAAAACAACTTAAGGCTCATAGAAAAATCAGGCAGAAACTACAGAGTTCCCATATGCCTCCTGCTCCCACACACACATAGCTTCCGTTACTGTCAGCATCTCCTGATTTAATAAATCTACCTGGGCTTGTCATTATTGAAATAATTATAATAGGGTTAGTTAGTACATCCATCATCTCACATTGTCATGGTTTATTTATTTTTTTACAACCCAATTATTATGAGACAAAATAATTGTTTAAAGATACCTTTTATTTCTTTGTGTAACAGTCTAATAAGTGAATTAGGTACCATCTTGCAGTATTAGAAAATGTGATTTTGATTAGTTACTATGCTGTGAGTTTTAATGTTTAAATCATGTTTAAAAAGCATTCATATGCTTTTTGCAACTAAAGTTAGAATCCTTTCCTTTCATCTTGATAAACACCGTTTAGCAATTCTTATAAAGTAGCTCTAGTAGGTGATGATTGCCTTCAGTTTTTGTGTGTTTAGGAAAATCTTTATCTTTTCCTAACTCACTGTATTAGTATCTGTGCATGTGAGTAGTGGTCTTCTCTTCCAAATTTTGATGTTTAGCTTAGCAGGGAAAGAATTTCACTTATCTGCTCAATGCAGGGTACTAGATAAGTCAGTTGGTAGCATCTCTGCGCTTCTTTTTGGTGTATTTAGTTTGACAAGGCCACTGACCATTCTGGACTTTGTGTTTGGGTGGACCTGCTGGCTGGGCTCTGCATTCAAGTAGGATCACTGTGTAGACTCCCTTAACTTATGGCAGTGCTCTGTGATAGGATGAAATCAATAGCTAGGTTCTACAATCACCTCTGGTCAGATCAGATCATAGTCTGAGTTCCTTGGCATAGTGGTGTCACTGGTTGGATTTCCTGATTGGGCAAAGCTATGGACTGGGCTCTTCAAGTGCTCCTGGTCAGCTCCTACTCAGTCTCTGTTCCGTGAGCAATGAGACTGCCTGTAGACTCCATGCTCAGCTGGTGCCACAGTCTGTGCTCTGTGATCGGAGTCACAGGCTGTGTCCTTTAGTTAGGCAGGAGTACAGATGGGGTTTCATGATCAAGTAGACAGCTGGCTGTTCACTGCTGTTAGGCAAAGTCTATAATCAACTTCTCTCATTAGGCGGGGTCTCCAACCGCATGCCACATTTGGGTGGGGCTGTGCTCTGGGGTCCACTGTGATTACTGTCCAGGCTTCCTTATCAGATAGGGAGGCCTCTCAGATTTGATGAGTTCAGTTGCTAGTAATCTGCTGAAGTGAGGCTGTAGTCTTTGTTCAGTGATAGGGAAAGGCTATTAGCTGGACTCTGTTGCTGGATGAGGCTACAAATTGGACTCTGTGGCTTGCTGGTGCTATCAATTGCACTACAAGACTGCCCAGGTTCTCTGTTTACGCTCCCTGGTTATATGGCCAGAGAACAAGCTCAACAATTGGGCAGGGCCACTTGCCTACTGAAGTAGAGTTGTAGGATAGGCACTGCAGCTGCCTGGCTTCTCAAGCGAGACTTCACTGACAGATGAGATCAAGAGGCTATGCTTAGTAACTAGGGAGGTCTGCTTATTTGCTGACCTGTCCAAAAGTCTCTGTGATTAGTATAGTCCTTTGGGGAGTAAAATCAAGCAGCACTTCTAACCACATGTTCCACTGTAAAAATGGCAGTCACTGGCTGGGATCTCTGTACAGGCACTGCTAGAAACAGGAATGTGGTTCACTATGATCTGACCTTAGTTGCCTTTAAGCCCAGTTTCCTTCTCCATTTTTATTTGATCCCCAGTTGTAGAGCCCCACAGATTACCCCCGTGATCTCCATGAGGTGAGACCTAAATAATCCTCCTAGAAAGCATCCCACAATGCTCAGGCAGCAGGATGCCCACCTAGAGCTGTTTTTTTCACTGGAAAATTGTGGCCCTGAGGCGTCCTCTCAGTGTGGTGCTCTGCTGATATAGGGAAGGGAAACGCTGCCAGAATGTAGCTGCTTCTTTTACTCATCTAACATATTCTTTACTCCTCTCTGTAGTCCTAACAGTTGCTTCAGCCTTACTCATTTGTCTGCAGTTGTCACAATGGTGTCTTTTCTATGGCTAGTTGCTAGTTGGTTTTCTTATCAAGGGGATAGAAGTCAAGAATGACTTATGTCTTCATCTTGATTTGGAAATTTTTCTGAACTAGTCTCTAGCCTAAGGATATCTACAAATGTTACCACTGATATCTTAAAATCACCAAGTGGTCTTAGGTTTTCCTGTCACTAGATCAAATTAAATTACACTGGAGTCTATTTTTAAAGTTGAAATAATGACTCTAACAATCAATGACATTTCGTACATATTATCTGGAACTGATTCATAATGGCATAATCAGGTATCTGAATTGTCAGGATATGTTGTGCTTTTTAAATGTCCCTAAGTGTTCCTGTATTTTAGGATATTTGTATTTCTTCTACATATTGAACTTCATTTCTATCTTAAATTTATAAATGATATTTGAAATAAGTCATTATTATAAATAATCTTAAAATGTAGGCTTGATCTCACTGATTAAATAAAAGATCTGTGCGTTTGTGCTTTAGGAAGACATTCATCCTGACAAATAACTAAAATCTATTAGCTGACTAGCAGAGAAGAACCTATTGACCTAGTATAGAAGAAATAATACTAGAGTTAATTCAAGTCTCTGGTAAGCAATATGTCCTTAATTGTGTTTTGTTCTTTTTGTTGTTTTGAGAAAACAACCATGACACACAAACAACAAACTATGATTATGCATGGATGGAGGTTAGGACTGTAATCAAATAGCACTTACAACAAAGTTAATGTGATGATACATATTTAATGCTATGTATTATCAATGTGTTACATGCCAATTAGACATAAATGGTTAACAGCGCCTATGAATGACAAATAGATGTTACTTTTGCATAAATGAAGCAAAACATTTCTGAGATGGGAGGGAGGTAGGTACTGGTTACTCTGGTCCTTTATCTTGCCTGAAGGAACTAGTCTCTGGAATCCCAGACATTTTCCATCATAAGATATTCAGATACTTGATTTGTCTGGATAAACACAACACTATCTTTAATACCTCAGATAAGTTATTATTTGTGCCTACCCAAGCAACATAATTCCAATCATGCATACTAATATATTACATGTTAAACTGTTTTCTCCTATAAGCAGAACTAAGAAACAGAGTTTTGATGTAGCAGGGTAAAGAATGAGAAGATATTTTAGAACATCTGATTTCAAAAGGAAAACAAGCTGGCTTGAAAAAAAGTCTAAAGTAGTGTGCTTTCCTGGAAAAGAAGGCATAAAATTGATGGAGAAAGGATGCAAGGAGTTAAACACACAGATATGAGTAAAAGAGAGGAAAAACAAAGGCTTAAAAAAAGAGGAAGAGGTGCACCCTGGTGGTCTCAGAAATAAGGCCACTGGATGTAGCCCAAGTATATCTCAGGGACCCAGGTTGGAACCTGGGACCAAGGGTAGAGGGTGAGGGTTGGGGAACAAACAAAATGAGCAATTAAAATAAATAACTGCTTCTTCCTCATATCTCTTCCTGATGGTCTACCTACTTTCCTTCATTCTTGTCTGCACCTTTTCTTAAAAAAAAAAAAGAAGAGATAAGACAGCCCCAAGTCAGGTCAACCCATTCACAGCAAACAAGAAAATCTTGGCAAGTATTAGATAGAACATGCATATAAGGAACCTAGCCTGGTCTACACTTTGATTCTCCTTCACTTGCCTTCCCAGAGAACAATACAAGATTTAGCATAAGAATGTGATTTCTCAAGCAGTTGTTTTGATTGCACAGGGAATAAGATTAAACCAGTGAATTCAAGAATTTAGACATATTTTTCTGCCAATCATAAGCAATTTGTTCCTCCCAACTGGACCAGGCTTACCAAGTTTAAAAATACAAAGAGATTCATATTGTTTATGCTACAAAATAAAGAGAAACAGAAAAAAATCCAGGTAATACATTTCTTTATATACATTTTAAAAGCTTGTTGCATATTAGAGGAACAGTCATAAGTGAGAATCTTTGTTTCTTACACTCCCTAAAGAACTGAAATAATAAATGTTTTTTTAATGTTACCGGCAATTGAATACCACAGTAGTATTCTGCATATTTACATATTCTTTTATTTCCCAAGGTATGTAAAGAAAAAGCTACACTGTTTTAACTGGTAAAATGAATGATAATATTGATCAGCTCTTCAAAACATAGTTCTATTTTGCTATAATTTGAGTATAAAGAAGGCTAGAAAGCTTCAATTATTGAAGAGACTGAAATTTGTACACCTTATTGTACTTTAAAATTAAATCCTTCAATTGAAAAAAAAGAGGCAGAGCTAGATTGCATTTAGTCTTCATGCCTTGCTCATTCTATTATGCAAAGAACTATGGGACAAAGAAAGACAGGACAAATATGATGAGCTCTCTATTTCAACTTGGAGAACTACAGACTTGTTAGTTGCACAGAGAAAATAAAATGTTTTTATAACTTTTTCACATGGGGATTTGTTATGAAATTGTTATTGGGATTAATGGAGGTGTATCATGATAATAAATAACAAAATTCTAAACCCTAGTCTTACAGGAAATAAATATTTAAACATAATATATGAGCCAAATGGTGATGCACGCCTATGCTACACAATGCAGGAATTTCCATAGATACAGCCTGCTTACTGATTCTTTGAGATTTAGTGACATTCTGAGATGGATGAGTTAAAATCATCACATTCTACTGCTACTATTATAGCATAAATTTACTTGCTCTTCTTAGATCAAAGTAAATTACATAGATCAAAAACAAACAAGAAAAACAAACTACAATGACTAAACCTTTCTACGAAATTTCTTTGAATCAATTCCCTCCAGAAATTACACTAAGCAGGATCGGACAAAGCAAGAATCCAAATACTATGTGAGCTCTTATAAGGTGTTTTATTGTATAAAACATTGTATATGATTTAATCCTCACAGTGATCCTGTAATCTCAGGTGAGAAGATAGAAGTTTAGCAGATTAAATTAGTTTGCCCATAGGAGGCAGAATAATAGAATGGAAAGAGCAATGGCTTTATAGTCAAAATAGACTGTGCTTTGAATCCAGCTCGCCTACTCTTACACTTAGCAACTTTGTGACACTGAACATTCTCTCTAAGCCTCAGTCTCTTAATCTGTAAAATGAGGATAATAGTGCTTGTCTCCTAGGATTGTTATAGGATTACAAAAGATAAACTATATAAAGTGTTTGATATAATCCCCAGCACATGTTAAATATCAAGCAAAGCATAACTTTATGACTTACCCATTGATCTTTAGCAAGTTATTTAAAATTTTGGCCTCTCTGCTTTTACATCTCTAAATGAGTAATAATAGCATCTACTTAAAGAGAGCCATTGTGATGATGAAATACATGCAATTTTATGTGCAGTGAATGATAAGGAATTCTATACCTACATATACATAAGCTTAAATTTAAAAGAATATGTATCTTATAAATGACAATTATAAAACCTAGCTCTTCTTTGTTGAATCTTCTATCACATAGCTAGACATAGCTAGACATTCGTAATTCTATTATACAAATAAAGAGGAATATTTTCTCATAACTACACTGAGAAGAAGGGAATACAAGAATTAAAATTTAACAAATTAAAAAGAGAAAAATATTAAAGCTACCTGAATTAAGGCCTCACTCAACATGGCTTCATTAACTTCCAGAATAATGTTTCTTATATCTTCATATGGCAAACGGTATGATCCTAGGAAGATAGCTAAAAATTAAAAAACAAAAGTTTTTAATAAAAATAGAACAGCAACAAATTGCAAAGTTCTAATAAATATCTGATTCTTGTTTTATAGGTTCAAAATATGAAATTTCAGTCACTAATATTGCTGCATAGAACTATGAACAAACAAAAGCAGTTTCCATTTGATGAAATATACTACTCATCTAGGCAAAATGACATTATCTCAAGCTCTCGGGTTTACAGTTCATACATATTAATACACAAATAAAACTCCTATTAATGATGCTGATGATGACATGCTAAGACTGTTTACATTGAGTTGAAAGAAAATGGGCCAAGAAAAGTTTAAATTTTTACATCAAGCTGGTCTTTGAATTCAAGATAGAATTTAGTGTGGAGATTAAGAGATGCATCCAGCAAAGTACTTCTCAAAAATGAAAATAAAGTAACCAAATACAAATATCATAACACACTTTCCTATGTAAGAAAAAATAAAGCATCTGAATCATCAATGTTCTCTGCATTCCTGCTGACATCCATGTGATATACTGCTAATTGCTTTATATGTTTAACCATGATTTTCCTTGTCAACTTTCTGTAATTGGATACATATTATGTCATATTGTAAAAAATTCAACAAATTATACCTAGAAAACCTTATACTTAGAAGGTATTTTACACTTAAAGCTAATATTCTAATTTAAAGCCCTTTTAAAAATATCACCAGAATATGATTATACCCCTAAGAATTTTTTTTTCACGTAAAGATCCATATGACTTCATTGGTAACTAAAGAAACACATACACACACACATACTTGCTGTGTAGGAAAATGATTATCTAGACATAAACACCAAAAGAGATCTCTGTAATCAAATGATGTTGACGAATATCAACCAGCAATTAAAATCATCCTGTGCTTCTCTGAAAAGGTACTGAACATTCACTTTATTTAAAAAATGTACTGTCAGGTAAGCAATGTACACATCCACAATAGCTATTAGGAGAGTGCTTTCCTGACAGCAACAGTCCTACTGACTTAAGAGAGATGAGTTGTTTATTTTCATCTGATTCCCTATAGCACATTCCTTAACAAAATAAACTCCCATGGTATTTCTTTGCGTAATTAGAAATGCTTGATGTGTTGAAATTTCTTATGCATAGTGTTTTCGTATCTTCAGAATATAAACACTGTCTTCTGGGATGACAAAAAAAAAGCTCATTTCAATACAGAGGAGAGAATATGTCAAAGTAAAACTTAAGATGTCCTTAAATGAAGATGAGTTTGACTGTCCAACTGATTTAGCAAAAGCAGACTTAATGGCTGACTGGTTTGTTAAAGGTTTTAAGGTTCACTAACCAGTTTTAAAGTGCTGCGATTAACAATTTAAATAGCTCACACCACAATTACTTCAAATATAAAGGAACAGCAGTAAAAGGGCTTGCTGAATGTGACTAGTGAATACTCTAAAACTATCAATCCCAGGCCAAGGCAGACGGGGAAAAAATAAACACATTCTTTTTTTTTTTTTTCCCCAACTCGGCCTTATGTTTCTAATAATGCTTAATAATCAATACTTCCGAAAGCATTATTATTCAGAGAATTCATCTGATCTGACAAAGGCTAATTTATGATGCTCTCCATATCGACTCAATGACAAAAAGATAACCCCCATCATGCTTAAACAGAATTTTGTTTCCAGTACATGCTAAATATACCTGCTCAAAGAAGTTACAACTTTGTTTAAATACATTCAGCAAACCCTCTGCACTACCACCACCCCCAGTCCTATGCAGAAGATATCACATACATAGATTCTGGGCTGTTTTGGGATCCAAAACTCTCAATTCTTTCACTTTCTTCTTTGCAGGCATGGTCTTTTTTTCTTCTGCAGGTTCTGTATTCTTTTGAACTTAAAAGAAAAATATATTGATTCATAAATAATAATGGCACTAATCCAAATATATAGAATAAGATTAGTGAGGCATATTAACTACATTAATAAAGCTCATTTCATAATCAATAAATGTGTTTATTAAATCAGTACAAGGAAGAGAATACACATAAAAATATACACCTGTTTAGAGGTTTCCCTACAAATTAAATATCAGCACTTAAGCAGAAAAGATAAGCAAAATAGAACCAAAAATCAATCGCTACTTCTTACCTAATGTGCAACATTAATTACTTCTTTACCAGCTACCTACAACAGCCCTGGAATTAAATACATAGTAAAAGCTTTCTAATTTGGTCTAATTGAGGAAAAAGGCAGACATGCATTTATCCTAAATATGCTAAAATTTAGAAATGTCTTTAATTCAGTGAAATTGCTTTAAAGTACCAAAGGAAAATTTTACTTCTAAACAGGATGCCATGTAAAAATTCCTGCTGAGACTTTTGAAAAATAGATACGAACCATTTAAAAGTTACAAATAGTAGCACCCACTTGCATAGACGTAATTAACACGCCTCAAAAACATGGTCTTGCAAGTTAGCTTTGTGTCTTTCACTCTTTTTAAAATACTATTTTAATTTTTTTATCTGGAAAAAAAACACTGAATAATTCTTTATTCAGAAAGCAACCCTCTAGTTAAAAAAATAATTAAAATGATTTGAAACCTCTACACTCCCTCCCTCCAAGAAGCAATGCTACTACTGTCAACTAGGAAAATGAAGCCTTATGTCAAATATCTAAATGCCTCCTATACAAAAATTACATATAGCTTTGAATTGTATTCATATATTGGCAGTTAATTTCTTCAATAGAATTTGCAGGCAAATAGGAGAAAACTAAAATGAAAAAAAACTTCAATCAAGTAGAATATGTCCTTGTCCCCAAACTCAAGCTACTAAACTTCATCACTGAATCATCCATCCATAATCATGTTCTTATTACTGTTAAACACATAATTTTATTTGGAAGCAGTAATCACTTTTATTATTTAAGTTCACTTAATCTTTGTTAAACACATCAAAAATGAGTTAATTTGCCCTTAGAGAAAAAGAAACACACAACCACAGTATATATTTTACTAAACTGTGTATCATTGATGTTAACATCTAGAAACATTTGCAGATATGGATGCCATAAAAATTGCAAGTTCATTAATACTCCATTTGTTTTAATGGTACAAAATATGTAAGAAAATCAAATGAGTCTACTATGAAAACAACAGATAAACTACCTGAATAAAATCATAATAATTTTAAGCTTTGTAAGTGTGATCAATCTAAAGCGATGTAAAATCTAAGCATACCAGAAACTTACACATGAAAATAATGATTTTATGAGAGACAACAGGTAGTTTGCCATGTTTACTCAACACAATAGTTATTGTTACTACTAAAAGAAAATGACTTTTAATGTTTCTTTTAAAATCACAAATGTATCGCAAATAATCTAAGCAGTGTCTTTCCTATGTGATAATTAGCATTTTAATTCATTATAATTTTCAAGTCACCCCCCCCCACCCCAGACAAATACAACTCTATATAAAGAAATGAGTACAAGAATCATTCTCTTTGTCAGTGATGTTTACGTGATTTACCAAACATCCAGCTCACTGGTACACCAGGCATTGGAAAAATCACACTAGGCAAAGGATTTGAAAAATGATTAACTGAAATATATTAATGTGGGTTATTTATTTTAAGTAGTCTGATCAGCAGATATAATGTAATCTGGCAAGATGGCTTCTTCCAAAATCAGGCCAAAAGATTCATGATAATGGCACATGTCCTGAAGAAAATGGGGATTATAGAATCTGAGCTAAGAGTTATAAACCAAATGTTAGAGTTTGCCTTCTGCTATGTGACAATTTTAGATGACACAAAAATTTAGCCATGCTAAAATAGCTACTATTGATGTAGATGATGCGTGGTTGGCAATCTAGTGTTATGCTCACCAGTCTTTTACATATTCTCCCGAAGATATTTTTTATTAGATATTACAAGGCAAAATAATCAAATTTCCTTGTCATTTATTAAACCATATTCAAGTCCTAAACTGTACCTAACAGACAATGCTTGACTGTTCCAAACTGTAAATTTGTCTTAAAAAATGGCATTTACATCTATGTAAAAAGCAAGTTGGTTCAGTTACTCGCAGACCAAGTACTCCTATAGTTGGCACAACAAACCCACAAACCATGTCTGTTTCCAGTGTTCATCACAGCACAAGTTTACAGTGCATATGCTCATTCCACAATCCCAAATGCAAAAATGGCAATTACTGAAACATCAATTTAGAATGTTCTGATTAATCGATTAGTGTCCCAAAATATTCGAATTAACACAAGCATGATATCATAACAGAATTCTGCCCATAAATCCTCAAATGCATAAAAAAACATGAAATTTTTCATGAAGATGATGACACCAGGATTATGATAATGTATAATCTAGCCTTGATGCTTATAGCATGCATATCTAGTCATGAATTCATTTTATTAATATTAAACATGCACACTGGATGCTTTTGAATTGTTTTATAAAATTAACCAGTTATCATATTTTTCAAATGAGATATTGGATTTTAATAGTATTTATAATATTTTTTCATCAGCCTCTAAGTGTACGAAACAACGTTTGCACTAATTAACTTGAAAAAAAGTACTGAATCATATGAAACTAGCTATAAAACAGTTTGCAAAGTTTGCCCTCAAAAAACAGTCAAGAAAACTATCCTAATCTATTGGTAACCTTTAAACTGCACTATGGGGGATGAGTTAACCAAGGAGACATAGGATGAAATGTCATATCGTGAAGAATATATTAAGATTATTCTGAAAGTTAACAGACTCCTGACTAACCTGGACAAATAAAATGCTAATTTTCTATGCCTTTGTATTTTGGAATATTTTCATTAAAATATTTCAAAGTCTCCACTTCATAAGTAAGCAAATTATTTATAATTAAGATGAGATATTTTAAATATCTACCGTTCACAACTTTTATTTTTGAATCTTAACATATTTCACTTGTACTATGAAATTTTACTTTATTCTGGGTTCAAAAATTGTTAAGGATTCCATGATTGGGCACTGCTATTCTGAGAACCACTAGAGTAAAGCATTTATAACTAGACAGAGTTTTGGAAACAATCATTTTTTTTCCAAGATCAGTAGATAATAATCAGAGTGTATTATTGCCTTTTGCCTTCTTCTCTTTAAAAGGATTCCTTAGTTATCACAACCACAGGCTTGGATAAACAGAGACTTTGAAAAGCAGTTATATAAAACAGGAAACATCCAGATAATACTGAAGGCTTTGAATGTTAAAAAAATGCTTACTTTCATAATGACTACAAAATGTCACTTATCCAAGGATACCTTTATAACTGATATATTACTAATGCTTAGAAAACTTACATACTCTATAATTGGATTTTAAAAATGGGTAACTTCATATTTGATTAAAATTTGGATAGGTACTTCTTCAAAGAAGACATACAAATGTCCAATAGTTATATAAAATTATGTTCAACATCACTACTCACCAGAGAAATGCAAATCAGACCACAATGAGATATCAATTTACATATGTTAAAATAGCTACTGAATAAAAGGTAAGTGTTGGTGAGGATGCAGAGAAACTGGAACCATTGTACACAGTCATTAGGAATTTAAAGCGGTATAGTCATTATGTGTGGTGGCTCCTCAAAATATGAAAATTAGAAGTACCATACGATCTATCTTATGTCTAATGGAGTATTATTCACAATAGCAAAGATAAGGAAAGGAAGAATGAATAAAGAACATGTGGCATATATGTACAATGAAATATTATTAAAATTTGAAAAAGGAAATCCTGTCATATGCAACAACATGGAAGAAGCTGGAGGACATTACACTATGTGAAATAAGTGAGTCTCAGGAAGAATACTACAAGATTCCACTTATATGAGGCATCTAAAAGGTCAAACTCATAGAAAAAGAGAGAATGGTGGTTTCCAGGGTCTATGGGGAGGTGGAAATGGGGATCTGCTATTCAATAGACATAAAGTTTTAGTCATAGAACATGAATAACTTCTATCTGTGGTATAGCTAAAAATGCTATATTGTGAATTAACATTTTTAAGAAGGTAGATCTTATGTCAAATGTTCTTGTAATAAAAAATTTTAAACTTACTAAGCTAAAGTGATTCTATAATCATTTAAATGAGACTTGGATGAAACTGAAGAGGTCTTTTGTTTTGTTTTGTTAAATGGTCTCAATATAAAACTTCAAGAAATATTTTGTCAGCAATGGAACTATGATCCTCCAGTTCATAATGAGCTCTCTGGTCAATTAGAATCCTTCCCTAAGCAAATGAAAAATGATATAATCACTGAATTTTAATCTGATAGATTAAATCAGTGCTTAAATCAGCACTGTTAATTGAGAAAATAATAATGAAACATTATAAAATGTTGTTTGTAGAACAATAATGATTCAATAATAAAGATATTTGATTATTTTACTAAAGATATGTTAAGAAGACAATAATTATCTAAGATAAAATGTCCACTGTGTCTTATAGTTCCTTTAGTACTTGGATGTTTACATGCAACTCTGTGATAAATGTATTCTTTTACAACTGAGGGATGCTCATCAGCATAAATAAAGTAAGCATAGTTATACTCTTTCCCCAATCTAACTTAGGCAATATTTAGAAACCCCCTACTAATTTCTATGATCACAATGGATGCATAGAACATATGAAAAGATGTCTGTAACTTGAAGTAAATATTACAACATCTTAAATGGGTAACATTGAATTGTTTACATAGTAATAATCATAAATCATAACATTTTATAGCTACCTTAATTTATCTGAAAATTTCATCATGATTAATTTCTAAAGCTGTTTTAAATATTCATTCATTCATTCATAAAATACCTGTTGAACAACTAGCATATGTTAGCCTAGCATGTGTATACAATGATACACAGGATTTAAATGTCTACGGACAGCTGTTAAGTAAAGGTTATATATAAGCTCCCAATTATAGAAGTATCTCTAAATGACATCTAATATTTATAATTTTCTTTATCCATAATAATATAGCTTGAATATATAAATATAATTCAACAAATTATATTTTAGTTATGGAAGCTACAGCTCCATATTAGATAATACTGTATCTTTAAATAAACGTCAACTGATATGTTAAATCTCACTATAAGGAATATGTAGAGTCATGGCAAATAAAGCCAATAATAGTAGTGTAAAACACCACATTGAAAAATTTTTGCAACTTAACACATATATAGATGTATATTCAACAAGTAAATATATCATATAAATGTAAGAATCCTGATCTCTCCACATAAATACATAATTTACCTATACGTATTCACTGTCAGAAGTGATTCTAACTATACGGAAATAATTTTCATCTATTAGTTGAAATATTTATTATTTAAACTTCGATTAACAATTTGATTTTAAAATGAATATACTATGACAATGACAAACAGGAAAAATTCACTATGATTTCTGTGAGTGATTGTTGCAGTTTTTTCTTTCTCGAATTATTTCCGAGGCTTTAAAAAAAACATTTTACATTTCTGGACATGTCATAAAAATGCAACTGAAAAGTGAGCAAAGATGCATATATACACAAATACAGAGGTAACACACAAAGAGGAAAGCATAACAATAGTAATAACTATACAGTTTTAGTAGTGCTAGCACTAACAGTAACACCATATGAACAATCATCACAACCACCACCCAAATCAATTGTTAGCAAATATTGAGCTGGCACTAATTTAATTTCTATATCCCCTTATAAAATAGATATTCTCATTTTACAAATGAGGAAACTAAGAAATAGGAAAATTGAGTCATTTGTCCAAGGTCATATAAGAAGTAACAAAAAGATACTCAAACTCAGCAGCAATAAGGGAAATACAAATGAAAATAACAAATGAAATACCATTTCATGATCATCAAATTACAAATAACAAAAAGTCTCACAACACCAAGTATGGATGAGTACATGAAGAAATAAAAACTTTATTATGCTGACAGCAGTAGTAAAAATTAGGAAAATGACCATAAAATAATAATTTAATTATGTGCACTAACGTAAGTATAACGCAATCGTTCCACTTATACGTCAAATAAGGATGTTAACTGCAGCAGTGTTTATAACAGTACAAAACTTGGAAACAACTCATATGGCAAGGGTTATGAAATGGAAAAATTGTGGTTTATTAATATAATGGAATACAGTACAGCACTTACAGTGACTATATTATACAACAGCTAAATATTTGAAGAAGGATTTATTCCATATACAATGCTTAGTGAAAACATAAAAGTGGTGTAAAATATCATACATAATGTAATAGGCATTCATCTAAATTAAAAATAGAATATACTAATCTTATTTGTTTATAATTGAATACAAAAACAGCAAAATTATAAAAATAACATGCAATAGATTCTCAGCGATTAAATGGAAGTACCTGCTTTGGAGGAGAAAAGTTATAAGTAGAACCATGGAATATAAGATAATATAACTAACTTACATAAATATGCCATTCCATTTTACAATTTATAAAGTGTTAGCCTGGGAAATCCCAAGGACCACATGTAGACAGGAAACAGAAACAGCAAAAGATTAATAAAAACCACAAGTAAAGATTACTAAATTTGGTAAGCAAGCACAATTTTGTTTTCAATTGTTGAATCTATCTTATGAGGAATGACACACTTGTTTACTAAACTTTGAGAGGGAAAGCTGATGCAATATGCAGTATGTGATTGTATTCCC
This sequence comes from Solenodon paradoxus, assembly GCA_004363575.1. Lineage (NCBI taxonomy): Eukaryota > Metazoa > Chordata > Mammalia > Eulipotyphla > Solenodontidae > Solenodon > Solenodon paradoxus. The sequence goes on along the minus strand of RJWH01004454.1, from coordinate 62,641 downwards.
ATCTCTTGGATGTTGCTGAGTGCGGTTGCTAAGTTTCTCTTCTCTGTGTTTCCTACAGCTACACGTGAAGTAAGGCAGCCCACAAAAAAGAGATTTCATTCTGACACCTGCATAGTACGTGAAGCCATTGGAATGGTATTACCAGAAGTATTGATGATGTTAGAGCACATTAAATAAGACTGATGGTTCTAATGGTGGGAATCACACACACATACTTGGTAATGATTTCTTAATTAAGGAATAATTCTTACTGGTTGTAGTTTAGACAAGAACCCCCCAAATCAGGAAACACATGTTACTGCAAATTAACATCTGCATAACTAATATACTTGTACACCTGTTCATTAAGCCAATTACTGAGCACTGCTAAATGTCACCAGAACACTATGTTTAACAATGTGCATAGCTAATGTTGTATATTTTCGACTGGGCTTCAATAGCTCAGAAGGCAATGTATATTTTAGAAAGAACAAATAAAGTTGTCTTACAGGTTTTAGGGGACATTTTCCTTGTTAGAAATGATCATTTAAATACCAAAGCTGCAGCATGATTATTACCTCAACCTAGTACTTGCAATATTAGGTTATAAAGTTCTTTCTGGTAATTTTTAACCTACGTAAAGTACCTTATTCAAATTATAGTTAACCCTTTACCAGTGGTTGTCTCTGGCTTTGTAACTATGAACTAATGTTTTTCTGACCATCCTCCACACTCAAAGAATCTCCTATTATACTAAATTTCTTAATTCATGTCACAAATCAGTAAGCCTATCAATAAACCACGAGACTAAGTATATCGAAAAGCAATACTAAGAAAAACATAAGAAAGGGAATTTTGATGTTACTATCCAGTATCAGCACAGGATAACAGTTTACATCTTATTGAGAACAGAGTTTGGGCATTAATTTTATTATATCTAGGTCTTTTTTTTTCTTCATTTAATGTGGGTCATCTCAGACTGTTACAAATCCTGCACACAATTTAATTTAATGCAAAGGCAGTTAAACTTGCTAAGAAAAACTTAATAAAATAACATCCTGAAATACTTATAGCCAGTGTCTCAACTTGACAATGTAGGACTTTTCAGTCTAAATTTAAGTTATATCTGAGTATGCCTAGAAGATCAGTGCTATAGAAACCACCAGGTATTTATTCAAATGAAAGACCACTGGGAAATTATGTCTCCTAAAACAAATTTCTCATCTCCTGAATATTTCTACTTGTTAATTATCTAATAAAATTCTCAAGTTTATCACATTCCAAAACAAACTCCGTGTCCTACTTATCACATCTGCTCTTTACATAGTCTTCATTTTAACAACTGGCAATCCAATTCTTCTAACTGTTCAAGAAAAAAGATAAAGAAAAAAGAAAGAAAAAAAATGCATATATTTGTATAGTTATCATTGACTATCCTCTATCATGGACCATAACCTATTCTATAGAAAATCAAATATTTGATCATCTCCACTTCTACCTAAAGGTCTCAAGTCACCTTTACTTCTAGCTTTGACTGCCCTTCCTCATTCTATCCCACCAATTAATTAACATTATTCCTCATCAGTATTGTCAATTTGCTCCTGCCTTACTCGGAGCAAAAACGATCTTTACAAAAGTCAAGAATGTTCAAATTTATTTCATACCACCTCATTAACTTTTGGCTTCAATTTTCCTTCTTTTTAGAGTTGCAATAGATGTACGATTAGATTGTTTGTTTGTTTTTTTTCAAATTCTCTTGTTTTTTATAGTTTTGAGGTAGGCCTGGATTGTTATAAACTTCCTTCTTAGTACTGCTTCTACTGCATCCCATGAGTTCTGATAGCTTCCGTCTTATTTTCATTTATCTCCATGTACTTTTCAATTTCTCCTTTGATTTACTCTTTTACCCAAAAGTCATTCAAAAACACATTGTTTAGCCTTCATATATTTTGGAATCTTCCTGCTTTTTTTCTGTGGTTGATTTCTAGTTTTAAGCCATTGTCACTGGAGAAGATGGTTGATTTAATTTCGATCTTTGTAAATTTATGAACGCTTGTTTTGTTTCTCAACATATGGAGTATTCTTGTGAATGTTCTCTGAGCACGAGAAAAATGTGGATTCTGCAATTGTTGGATAGGATGTCTCATAAATATTAAGCCCATCTGTTTGAATCTGATTTGTCCCTGTAAATTGTCTACCTGATGTGCTCACTGTTGTAAGTGGTGTGTTGAAGTCTCCTACTATTATTGTACTGCTTCTAATGTCTTGCTTTTGGGCATGCCCTCGTGGCTCAGGTGTTACATCCATGCCTGGAACACCATCCATATACAGGTCAAGGACTGGGGCTCAGGGGCTCATTCTTTCTACCTTCTGCCTGCCAGTCTTCATTCTTTCCTGCCTTCCTTCCTCTTTTAAAAAAGTTTATCTCTTTATCTTTGATTTTCGTTATTTTAATTAAAATGTGTCTTTGTGTATATTTGCTAGAGTTTCTTTTGTATGGAACTCTTAGAGCCCTATTTACAATAGCTAAGAACTGGAAACAACTTAAGCGTCTAACTTTAGTTGAATTGATAAAGAAGATGTGGTACATATACACAATGGAATACTCCCCAGACCTCAGAAAACATTAAATCCTGTCATCTTATACGACATGGATGTATCTAGAGGGGATTATTCAAAGTGAAGAAGTCAGAAGAAGAAAGATAGATAGCAGATGACAGGAGGAATGTGAACAGACAATACAAAGGAACAGATGAAGCAAAACCAACACTTGGAACTTGCAATAGAGTTGAGGTTATCAGTAGGAAATGGGATGGGGGTTGGGGGCAAGTGATGGTGTCACCCACTGGACAATGGTGAAGAACACTTGGTGATGTGGTGGAGGGCAGGGTGTGTTGACATATATATTAGGAACTGAGAAACTTCACATTTGGGGAACCTAAATCTTCAGGCAGTTTATTTAATTCTGTTGTATTCAGGTTCCTCCATGACTTTGTTTTGGCCCATCATTTAGAGTTTAATTCTCTGTATATTTCATTCTGTTTTTTACTCTCTGATTATGTCTATGAGCAAAGAAAAACAACTTTTCTTCTGTGCCCTCATGTAAGAGGTCTATATTATGCATCAGATTTCAGAGTTAGGCCTGGGGTGTTGGTCTAGAATAGTGGTCTTTCTATAGTTGCATGATCTTGTGGTCTCTGAGTCTAATCTTTAGGTTTAGAATCATAGCAGGGATAGTGGAGGTTTCCCCAGAGTCACCAGCATGCTAATGGTTGAAGGGACAGGGTGTTTCTCTTTGGGGCGCTTGCTGCAATACAGCAAGCTCTAGAGCATACAGGGGCTGGGAGAAAGGGCAAGAAGCACTGTCTCAGTTTAGAGGAGAGTTATTCTTTCTTATTTCATACACTGAGATGCTTGGTTCAACTAATAAAAACCCTTTGGCAGGTGTGTGCATACTTCATCTATTGGCTGCCCTGCTCTCTGTCATGTGTTCATTGTTTACCAGATTCCTGTTGTTCCCTGAAGGAGCCTCTATTTTCTAGATCAAGTTCTACGTGCTTGTGGTCAGTTCCCACGTATCAAGATACCTGCTGAAGGTCAAGCCCTCCAGCCCTGGAAAAAGGATCTGTATCACAGTTCCTTGTTGGGTAGCGTTAACACTGACACTGATGAGCTTTTCCTACTATTTAAGAAGATGTTAGTCTCTTTTCTTTGCGGAGATCATGGTCCCTGTTCTTTTTCCAAAGTTCACATTTGTTAAATGATTATAGTGTTATTGTGTCTATGAGAAATAGTTGAGTTCAAGATCTTAAGATAGTCCAACATGTATTTCATTTTATTTTCATTTCATTTATTTTAAAGGAAAGGTACAAGCAGGAATGAAGGTGAACAGGCAGACAGGCAGGAAGAGAGAGGAGGAAGAAGGAATTTGTTTTTTAATTTAGTCATTCACATTGTTTTCCCCGAGGCTCCAGGTTATTAATCCGTGTTGCTGGGATGTATGTGTACTATGCCCTGCCAAAGGTAGCAGAACCAATCACTACCCCACCAGGTATACCCAGGATTTATTTTTAAAGGCTAAAAGTGGTATAGAGATGGAGAACTTTCTTAATGTATGTATTCCTACATAGTCTAGACTTGTAAACTGAGTTTAGTGTAACTTGCAAATGAACAACAACAGTGAGAGTCTTAGAGATTATTTCAGGGACCCAAGCACTCAAAGAAGTTGTCAGATAAAAAAAAGATAATAATATGTGTGCAATGATTAGAAAAATAAACACAAAAAATCAGGCTTGATTAGGACCCAATTCAGTGAATATTTGCTGGCTAGGTGTGATCCCTTTTATACGCCCAAATTCCCAGAATGAACCGAGAACCTTAGAAAAAAAGTTGAGGCAAATACTAGGATTTGTGTAACTGGGGTTCTGGTCAGGGAAGACAGTCAATTTTTTAGGCTTTGTAGGTATAAAATCTCTCTGCTGGGTATACAATACCTCTGTTCAAGTCTGCTACTGCAATGTGTAGGCAGCCATTGATAATAAGTAACAAATGAACGTGGTAGCATTTCAATAATACTGTTTTGAATAATAAGATATGTCTTGTCTCTGATTGCCTTCTTTTGTCAACTGAGGTCAATCTTTGAAAATGTGTGCAAATGTTAAACATTTCCCTTGCACAACAGTATCTACAAGTTCCTAATATAATCGCTAATAAATAATTCTGTTTTTCAAATAGTACTTACATAAATCAGACTCATTTATAAACCCCATGTTTTTTTTAATGTGTCAATCTTACAGGCATTGATGATCCCAAATACTTATTTATTGCTCATATAGCCTCGTAAGATTTTATCTTATATCTACATATTATATAATTACAAAAACAAATCAGTCCTAATAAGATTGTAACATTCATCTCTAATATACCATTGATATCTGGGTAGAATGAGAGCTCATATGGAGTTAGTGTTCAGTAATTCTTCACTTGGGATATGCTGGTTCATGATAAATTGAAAATCTAAGTTCTATAACAAAATGTAAATCAGAACTTTGAATTTCATATAGTACTACTTTCTTACTCTACGTACATAAAGTATTATTGAATTTCTCAATTTGATTTGTTTCTGGCTGAGCTCACTAGGAAACAACCATTGTTACATTGTGCCTTTTTTCCCCTTTCAGATTCCAACTGGTTTCAATTTTATCTTTCAGCAATAATTTTCTTTAGTTTAGAAATCACATCAGTATCTTGTGTTGAAGACAGTGGAAACATTAGAAACATTTTGAGAAGGGTATGAGAGGGAGTACCTGAGTTTTTCAGCATTTTTTTTCTTCATTAGTCAATTCTGTCAATGTTTTTCTATTTGAAAGTGGTAAGCAATAGCTGAGATAATTTTAGAAATATAATATATATGATAAGAACACAATTCAAATGAGTTTAATATTAACCTGTGTTTAGCCCAAACAGAATCATAACTGTCTTCCTTTCCACTGCATCATACTGCTATACCACCAGAACGTAGAATGCCTAATATCATCTCCTTGTCCTTCCCTATTCTTTCATTTACTTGCAATCTGTACACAAGCACATTCATATAACTATTGCAACAAAATTTTAGAATCTTTACAGGTAGGGTCTTAGAACCCACTATCTCTTAAAAACTCACCAAGTAATTCTGGAATTAGCAAGATTTGAAATAACTGCTTCACGACACATAATACAACACTCTGTAATAGCTCAGTAAATACTCTCTCAATTGAAAAATGCAAATATCATCAGTAGTAACTCACAGCGATCTTCTAATGTTTAGAATTTAACAGTGAAAGCAACATTTGCTCAACAACTGAGATAACAGAGTACAGCAGAAAGTACTGAGATTTTAAAAGAAAATAAAGGATCCTCAAGAATTTGCCACCATGTAAATACCCCATAAGTACATCATTAAATTTGGGCTTTTCTCTTACTAATTGTGATTTATGTTAATGTTTCTTCATCTAGCCTATGTAGGACTTCAGGGAAATGGGGGAATTTTTCCTTTGACCGCCACAATTTGGCAATCAGCCCCAGGAGAATCTAAAAGGTTAGAAGCTGTTCCATTCTGAGATTCTGTTCTGTGTTGTTACAAGAAGGAAATGCTCAGTGTGTGTTGAAGGTAAAAGCTATATCTAAGGTAATCTGGGAAGCAAAAAAAAAGCTGCATTATTGGTAACATGGGTCAAGACTTCAAAAGCTCTTAGGACACTATGACACTTTAAAAATAAAGTTCCTGTGATATAAAATCTGGGTCAAGAAGCAAGGTCTGATCAGCACTTATTAACGACGAGAAAAATTTGTAAAACAAGAGGTAGAATTGAAAACAAAACACCAGAATCCTGAGGAAAATCCCATTTAGGTTGCAGCTTTGGCGCTAAGAGAACGAAAGCTTTGCTAAAGCTGTGCATGTATGCTGAGCCTTTCCTTTTGCCTTGTGTTATACTAGAAGTAAACATATTTGGATCTCTGGTTAAGTTAAAATACTAATTTTTGAGTTACTGTAGAATTGAACTTCTAAATAAAAAAAATTAGAGCCCCAAAATTAAATTTGGCTTATTGATATTTGCAAAGAAATACAAGTAGCAAATAAAAAATAAAGTATGCTGGAGAGCCTTTGAGAATCAAAGATTAGAGCCTTGCTTTAGAAATTCCTATTTTTTTCTGGGTCAATAACATCAAACGTAATATAAAGTTAAAGTGGCCACAGTCATGCAGAGATTTAAGATTCTAAAATCCCATCAATGTGTGTGTGTGTGTGTGTGTGTGTGTGTGTGTGTGTGTGTGTGAGAGAGAGAGAGAGAGAGAGAGAGAGAGAGAGAGAGAGAGAGAGTACTGAATGAGACATTTAAAACTGCTTCAGAAAACAGAAGAACTATAGAGAGTGTCCGCCACTCTGGATAATACTTTGAGGGCCAACAGGCACCTAGAAAGAAAATAAGATATCTTAGTGTGTCTTCCTTTTCTTGTCCTCCTCCTTATGATCCACCATCTCCTATCCATATTTTTAAATTTGTTCTTCAAGAGAAAGAAAATCATAGATGAGGTCTTTCTTTCCTTCATTCCAAAATGTGACTTGGCATCAGAATATGGGCAAACATAGATGTGTGAAGTTAGAAGCGTTTTGCCGGCCCTCAGGTGGGGGTACCTTTGAAAAAAGGTTTTAACCAAATTGGAGAATATTTAGAGAATGAGAGAACATTTTCTAGCGTTTACCTTAGGCTAAAGTAGGAAAAAAATAACTGAATTAGAATTTAGAGAGCAATTTCATTCCCAGAGTCTTATTTTACCTGGACGAGATAAGGACTTAGAACAAAAAATAAGGAAAAGGAGCTGGTTTAAAATCTAAGTGGCTATAAGAGGTTATTTTGCAAATTAATTCTGTTATTTATTTTTATAATCAGTGAATTTATTGTACTTAGTAAGTGGCCATACTTTGAATGAAAATTAAGAGATCTGTTTGTGTATTTGTCTCTATTTGTATGTATTATAATGGTGCACATTATTGTAAGAATTTTTCATATGCAAATGATTCCTGAAAGTCTCCTTCATAAATTATTAAACACAGAATATAATAAGAATTATGTGAATGTTTCTTTAAATTCATATGATCAAGAAAATATTTTGGTAAACAAAAGCTAGATTAAGTTTACTGTTTTAACAAAACTGATATGTCTTTAGAATATTTAATTGAATATAAAGGGGATAAGTGTTTCAGCAGAGAAAATGCAGTTTGAAGGAATATGGACTCCGAGATAACAAAGGACATTTAATTTCAGGATTATTCCAAACTACTATGGATAGTAAATCCTTGTGGAGATTTAATATGGGTGAGTCCATTTTGGGTCTGTTTCTCTTTTTAACACACTTAAGCAGTTTATGTCTTGGATTAAAATTACCCTAAAGTTTTACTGAGCTAAAGGACATAAATTTGCTGAGTATCTAACAAGAAAAATAACTGATTTGATCTCATGAAATTTTGAGATGTAAGGAGACCAAGAGTAACATTTTAATAAGGCTAAATCTAGCATCGCTCCAGGGAGGTCAAACTGGGTGGAGTCTCCCTGGTCAGGCAAATTGTTTAAATAGAAATATCCTGCAAGAGATTTTACAAGTCTCTAATATGCTTAGTAACTTGAAACTATAAAAGCTTTCTAAGTTATAGTAAATCATGAGAATTAACTAAATATCTAAATCACACTACTGAAATATTCCTGAACTTAGGTTACTTTCTGGCAGCCAAACAGAGTTGGGATTTATAAACACACGTGTCTTGTGCCACCTGCAGAAATTGTGCTATGAGAAACTATACCATTTTGTGAGTCTTCTGGTCTGGACAAATGTTGATGAAACAGACTGTCATATTGTTTTGTTTATAATTACTTCAAATTAAGAAAATAAGGTTTAAGGGTTAAAAATCCCAATCAATGTAGAAATTAAATAAATTTAATGAATATAAGGGAAATCACTCTGCTTGCAAAGAAACTAAGTGGTGTGTCAAAAAAATAAATTTTAAACTGAAACAGGTTGCTCTGATGTGTGATCAGACTGGATCACATCAAATTAAATTAAGTTTAAGATGCATAATGTATTTGTGTAAAATTAAACTAAGTTCTTTCATCTGCTAAAAATAAAAAAAAATATATTCTTAATTGTGGTCAACTTTTGATAACAGATCACAAACGGTTTAAGAAATCTATCTACAAAGAATTTGCGCAGCAAAGTAATAAGTTATCTCTATCCAGCCTCTGATCAGATCTATATGCTTTTGGCTAAATGAGTAATTAATTATCATTTCATTATAGTTCTTTAAAACTAACGTTTTTGCAAAACTTCCCAAAGCTCACACCCAAATAAAATTCTGAATCAAAAGATTTTTAAGGAAAATATGGGAAATCTTAGAGATCTCCTAATATACATTAAAAAGAAATTATTCTCTTTATAGAAAGAAAGATCAAATTAGGCTCCTTTGGTATGGTAAAATTTGGGGGGATACATTGTCAAAATATAAGGCAATGTTCAACCTTGTTAGTATATACATATGTGGAAATCGGAAAATTAATATGGATGTCGTAAGAGTTATATGAAATTCTGTAAAAAGACTAATGTGTTTGAAGTGTTCACAGATCTAAATAAAGAATTTTCAGTTGTTGAACCAAAGGCTTCAATAGGAGGAAAAAACAAAGAGGGATAGGTGTCCTTCTATACTCTGTTCTGTCTGTGTGGTAGACTCACATTAGATGATGCCATATAGGAGGTGGCATCAGGATGGAGGGATGCCAGATTGGAAGAGAGTCAAGGTCAAAATTCCCCTCTAAGATGTAGGCCATGTAACACTAAAGGACTTAGGTTTCAGACCTGGGGCCAGCGAAGGGGAAAATAATAGAAATAATTAAATGGGACAGAATGAATTATGTATGATTATAATATTTCTATAATTTTTTATTAAAAGAAAGATGCAGACAGGAATGAAGGCAAGCAGAGGCAGGCAGGCAGGGAGAGGAGAAAGAAGTACTTTATTTATTTTATTTAATTGTTCATCTTGGTTGTTCTCCCTGGTCGCAGGATTCGAACCAGGATCCTTGAGATATATATTGACTATGCTCTTGGCTGAAGGTGGCTATGCAAATGAGGTATTGCTCCATGAATTTTTAACTTAAAACACTAGTGTTTCATTTATGCTTTGCAAGATGAAGAAAGTTCTTCATCTCTTTTAGATGACTAATTTACAGCAATCCAGAAAATTGCACCTTCTTTTAAACAGAACTAAACATTTTCTCTCCCTGATACCATCAGAATAGAAAAACTGTGAACTGTCCTTTTCTGAAGTCATACGAAGTGGAGATGGAGAACTTAATATGAAGTGTCATTGTCTTTCTGACTACCTTGATAACAACGGATAATATTCAGATTTGAACCCATGACCTGTCAGATTGCTCTAACCTGGCATCTGAAGATGCTTTGACTCTGACATCTGAAAATATGAATATGTTGTCCTTATCTCATGTATTCATGAACTGAACCCCAATAATTAAACTTTGCTTTTCTTTTGATTTCTTGGAAAAGCTTCTTATTATTGTTTGATATAGAATTAGCTTTGGGATCAACCCCTACAAATAACCTTAAAGAATTTGCAGGGTTAATTCCCAGGAGCCAGAAAAGCTAAGGACATGAGGTAGATAGCTTTCTTAAGATCACAAATCAAGACATCTCACTCTTGGCTTGTCCTGGTGGCCTGATGGGTTAGTTCTCTGCATCTCAATCCACATACATCCCATGGTCCATGGTTCAAGACCTGGGGCCCATGGAAATATCAAGATGAACAACTAAATAAATAAAGAGCTTCTTCCTCCTCCCTCTTCTTACCTGCCTACTGGCCTTCATTCCTCCTACACCTTTCCTTAAAAAAGATATAAAAATGACATCTCACTCTTGTCTACCCTTTTTTTCCCTTCTTGTAGAACTTCATATATTCCTTTTTTTTTTTTTAAACGTGGGGGAAGGGATAAATTTTCCTTCTACATGAACACTTCACGCTGGCTAGAAGCTACTTCTCTCTGTATCCTGCCTTTTTCTAAGTTTTTCATTATGAAATCTTTCTGAATCTGCGTCCTTTTTTTTTCTTTAAGGAAAGGTACAGGCAATAATTAAGAAGTCAGAAACAGGCAAGCAGGAAAAGAGAGCAGGAAGAAGCATTTTATTTATCTAGCTGTTCATCTTGTTTGCTCTCCCCATCCCTGGGTCATGAACCCAGATCCTTGGGATGCACGTGGACTATGTCTGGTTGACTTAATCATTAAACCATCAGGGTACACAGCTTGTGTCTGAGTCTTCCTAACTCTCTATCAACAAATCAGGAACATACCATACACCCTTTTGTCAGTCTAACAAACCATGACCAAGTCAAGTAATGAATTAGATTGTTGACTATGTCAACATCTAGACATTTTTTAAAAAATGTGAACTAGTTTTTTGTTCCTACTGATGAGTACCTGGCAGACAAAACACTGGAATATGTCTGGACAATGAGGTAAGGCATCCATAGCTAGAAAATCTGACACTGCTTCTGTGTCTGGTGTTAACTTAGGTTCCAAATCTCTGTAGAAACCTGATTTCTTATCCAACTACAAGGAATGGGGGATTTATTTTTCCCTGTGCATCGTAAATAGAAAAGATATTATAGTTTTCCTAGAACTATATTTCAACCAGACTCTGCAGGTTTATTTTGAAAATGGCATCTTCAAGCTTGCTGAGGACTTTAGCATAGAGGTTTGTCAAATTACCTGTTTTGCAGACTGACTGTGCAAATTGGGGTATCTCAGATTTTATTTTGGTTAAGATGGGCTTATACCACAGACTATATAAGGAAAAATCAGAAATGTGAACTTACTTGGTTCAGTCACAGGGCTAAACTCTATAACTGTCAGAACCAGACTAAAAGCTGCCTTCATCAGCTCTTCTGAAATCTAATTTGCTCAGTAACATATAGACAATGGAAATGTATAGACAATAACTTTCTCAAAGGTCCTAGAATAGTCCTGACTCTGAGAATAACAGATTCCTCTGATCTAGCCCATAAATGATGCTAGTCTCTTCATTCTATGTGACAACAGAGTATATAAAAGGCTTTTCACCCAAGTTGTCAGGAAGATGTGGACTTGGATATTTGGCTCCTTTGTCATCAGACATTTCATTCTAAATGCCAGCCAAATCATAAGCTTGGGTTCTTTTGTATATAAAATTGTGTCACACTGATGTGTCAGATGAGAAACTGTGGAGAACCTACTTGTACATCATGATTCCAAGTTATTATTGACATTAAGAGTTTTATTCCCAAGCTCTGGAGACTATTGTTTGAAGAATGCAATTCTAAATCTCTCCATAGCGTTAGAACAGGAGCTCAACATCACTACTCAATCTTTGTAATCAGAAGCTGACATCTTAACTTCTATGGTGCTTCAGAATCTCTGGACATGCTCTGAAATCTGATTCCTCAGCAAGGAGGAACATGCACCATCACTAGATTAAAATACTGCTTCAACATAAATAGGACATAGTGTCACCAAAACATCCATTTTGTTGGTCCAGTGGAAGACTGGTTTAATGGGATGTGGGGAGATATGTTTTGTTTTCCTTTTTTATCTTCACTTTAATCTTTGGTTTATTCTCTCTTTGCAGAGTTCTTGTCATTAAAATAATAACTTGACAACAGTCTTCAATCTAACTATTAATGTGTATTACTTTATATCCAAAATAACGATAGTCCAGGAAGTCACAGAGAAGAGAACTACAGGGGCAAAACAGAAAATCCCATGGTGTCTCAGAATTGGTCTCTCCTGAATATCCAAATCTGACAAAGCCAAATACACTGGAGGACAACTTCACAGGCAAAGGAGTTCTTTTAACCCTTTAGCACTTTCCTTAATTACTCTTTAGGCCTCTACCCCTTCCCTAATGCAGAGTGATCCTTTGTCTCTATACTCTAGAAGAATGTAGAAAGGGAAGCTATTTGCTTCCTTTCAGATTAAAGATGATCCATTTCTCCTCCTATGAAGACTCCCTCCTCTCTCCCCAGGACTCAGAACAAGATATAAGTTTTTGATCTATGCCAACTACCTCAGAATTTATCACCATGTAAGTTCTGCAAAAGTATGTATTAAATTTGGGATTTCTTTTACTAAAACACAAAAGAATTCTCAAGGCACACTATTTTTAAATCAATTATCATATATATATATTCCTTTAGGATAAGGATATTGTTATACATTTCAATAATATATCACTGCTGAAAACAAGATTTAGAAATAAAAAAGAATGGTTCTTAGACATTAATTAAAATATGCATGTATATAACATATACTAGAGTTAATGTGAGACACTATTACCTTTTATGAAAGTAGTTGTCTTTATTTTATGTCAAGGCAAATTAGAGTTATGTTCCTAGCCAGTAGCATGATATTACTTATAAACATAAGAATAATGATAACCTGAGTTCAACACATAAGCAATTTATCAAATCAAATCAACTTCTATGAAATCTATTCAACAGATGCACTCGGTTTGATGTTGAGTCATTGAAAATTGCAAAAGGGATGTGTGTGTGTGTGTGTGTGTGTGTGTGTGTGTGTGTGTGTAACATTAAATATATCAGTTAGGAGGCTGTTTAAAAATGAGCTTCCATGAAGAAACTAATTCTAATAAATGTCAGAAATAGTTAGGGCTGTAGGCTTTAAAGAACTTTTTTGAGAAAAGTTCTCTGGCTGAGAACTCAGCTATAAGAAACTCTATCTCCTGTGAAAACTCTTTTAATATACTATCTTCAAGGCTATAGAACATTTTTAATACAACTTCAAAAGAGGTAATATAAAACAAGAATGTAAGTCTAGTCAGTTAATGTAGAATAATTGGTAATTGCCTATTGTGTATCTTTTATTAATTTTTAAGACCAAGAAACAGATAACAGAAGGCCCTGCCTTGTTTATAAAGACTTATACAAGATGAAAGCAATGTTAAGACACAATACTAAATCTCAGGGCAGAGAAATACTCAAACATTTCATCCTCAATGTATGGCCCCCATTCTCCGAAATCTATAAAGTGCAGATAGAATTATTACCATCTAAAGTAAAACACATCCCACAAAGATTAGAATGAAACTTGCATTATGTAAAGAAAATACCAGAAATACCCCAAGTTGAAGGTTGTATTGACAATATAAAAAAGAAAGTAATAGCCGAGGTAAGAAATAGCTGCTAAAAGTCACAAACAACAAATAAATTTGACTGGATCAGGACAGCAACCTGCTGACTCCTTCTCCTAGCAAACCATTTCAAACCTGCTATGCTAGCCATTAGGTTGGCCTTTACTTCACCCCAGCCACTTCAGTCCCATCACTGTGGGTGCTCACTGTTGCTTTCCTCATGGCTGCTACCAAAGTGTGACTCTGCTTTCAGCCTAGAGTGCTTTCAATTGGAACTTAAGCACTGGTTATAACTACAGAGATGGGGCAGCAAGTCAATACATAAAATTTGGAACAAATATGTCATAAAGAAACAATCAAATTAAAAAGATTCAAATTGGCTATTAAGAAATGATAGATTTCTATTTCTAACTGGAAAATTATACTAAAATATTAGATAAAAAAAAAAAACTGAACTTTGAAGTTGGGTGTGACAAATCCATGAAAAATATATGTGGCTCTAATATATGTAGGTTTTCCACTTAGATCCCACAGAACTAAATCAGATTAAAAATGCAAAAAGGAAGAGATTACAGCTGATATTTGGTTGAAGTAATTGAAAAACCAAGGAAGACAAGATACAATCAGAGTAGTGAATATAGAAAATGAAATGTTTCTGCTTACTTAAAATCTCCCTTGATAGCCTACCTCCCAAATACACAGATTTCTAATATATTTTAAGTATGATATGAGTTGTTGTTTATGTACACTGTTATTCTTCAGGACTAATACAGAGGGAAAGACTAAAGATTTTGATTTTATGTGATTTTTGTCAATTTACCTTTGTCTATATACAAGTTAGTTAAAAACAGAAAAGATATGACAGGACTCCTGAATGAATGTATAATACTTTGAGCTCAACTTCTTTCACATATTTGCTGTCAAACATTTGTCCATTCAAACTCAAAGAAAGCATAACTTTTTTATAAAAAACCTTCTTCAATTACCACTACATTCCTTATATCATTGATAAGATACTGTCCACAGCTATCCTACTTAGTTGAGACTCATGCATGCTTCTTATTAGTACAAGTATGTCTTTCACATCCACCTCACTTTCCATAGTATCTAGAAATGATTCTGAAGAAACATGTGGCTAAAATGGGTGTAATATTAGAGTGGAAAATGATGACAATACAAGAAGAGTAAAGTGAATTTGATTATCTCTCTTTAAGATGTAACTAAAGCCTAAGCAGTAAGAATTCAAGTATAGGTCTTGAAGGATGCTTGAACAGAATGAAATAATAGCCAAATCAGAAGAGAAAAATCATAAAGCTGTGAGAAATAGGAGAGTATATTGTCCCCACAGTTAGAAAGGAAAATGTTTCAATAAAAGTAAGTAATCAACATTATCATATGTAAAAGGAAATTTTAAGCATAGTGTTAGCTCTGAAAAAAATAGTACATTTCCACCCTATATAAAGCAATTTCCACAGAGCAAGAACAACAGAAGCTATATTACACAATGTGAGGAAGAAGTGAATGAAACCAGTGAGTAAAGATCATTTACTTAACAAGATTAGTAGGAAAAATAACTTTATAGTATGAGAGACAGAAATAGTGATTGACTATTTTTGTCTAAGTTTGCCTATTATAAAAAGGGACCTGATTGTCAAATTCAAGAACAGCTTTTATGTCTAAAATGGTTTCAGAACAAACCTAGCATACAATGATTTACTGGACAAGATCAATAGAAACTGCAAAAGAGATTATACTGTTCAGCGATCCATGTTGCATCGATATCTATAATGGAATGAGACAAAGTGATACAATGGCCCAAAGCTTCCTGGAATTGCTTGTTAAGGAAATCAATCAGGAAAAGAAAGTCCACACAGACATTAAGCAAGTACCACACCTTCTTTTTACTGATGACAAAAGAGCATTTTCAGTGTTATAGGGAGAGAAATGTAGTATTAATAGCAACAGAAGTAGGAGGCAAATCACTGTTTAGAGAATGAAATGTTTAAACAAGCACAGCTCACAAGGTCCTGCCAATACCTCTGTCAAAGCAACACACAACTCCATTTATGAGTTAACAAATGAA
Source organism: Solenodon paradoxus (assembly GCA_004363575.1). Classification (NCBI taxonomy): domain Eukaryota; kingdom Metazoa; phylum Chordata; class Mammalia; order Eulipotyphla; family Solenodontidae; genus Solenodon; species Solenodon paradoxus. The sequence goes on along the minus strand of RJWH01004454.1, from coordinate 46,851 downwards.
CAAAATCAGAATGTCACTGATAAATGCTCCAGAATCAGCAACCTATGCTGTTTTTATTGAAATATAAAAGTTACTGGATAACAAACAGCTGATGCAGATTGGAGTACTATTTAATTCTGTCATACCAGACTTAAACTAAAATGTGAAGTGTTTATCTACAAAATTAGCAGAAGCAAATAAACTGGCTGTCACCCAATTACCCAAACGGTCCTGAAGGTTTGAAATCTAACAAAATGCAGATCTAATGGTAGTTATTAAAGCAATTCTACAAGTACAGATGGAGCAGCTAGGTGGCCTACCAACAAGAAGACAGGTGGCTGTCTCAACTTACTGACTTTATTTGTAATCTTAGTAAGGGAAAATATTCACATGAAAGAAGAAAATATCCTCGGTCAATATAATGACAATAGCATGCTATTTCAAGCAATTTCAATGCAATGCAATATAAAAAAAGTTAAGTTCCTAATAGGGGGCAAGATAATACTCTAGGAAGTAAGAGTTCCATCCCAGGAAATAGGCATTTACCTTAGGACACATATAGTATACGACACGATTGCTAAATTAACATTATTTTAAAAAAGAATGTTTTCATTTACATTATTTTTTATGTTACATTTCATTTGAAAGACAGCCTATACCCTCCCATGTCTCTGTATGTCATACATAAATCATCATTTAATAATAGTACTCAAATGCAATGAAACATTTAATTTTCTTTTTAATATCAGTTATTACTGATGATATTATATTGTCGCCTATTCAGTGAGTATTGTAGATTATATACCATATCCCTAAATTATCATAACACTTTAAAGTAAATATCACATTTTTGCTATACAAAACTTCAGCTCAGAGCAATTAAGCAACATTATTCATCTAACGCAATGAATCTGGGAGTCAAATCCAGATCCTTATAGCTTTCCAGTCCATATTAATTCCACTAGAGCAAGTTTCCTCTCTTAGCATGTTTTCCTGTCATTTCATTAGGTGAATTAACATGTGAAACATGAAGCTAACAGACTGACACTTAATAAGAATTTCCATAAATGCCAACTCCCATTCAATGGGCTCCAACAATCATTCTAGAGTTCTATAATACATGCAGTCTAACCAAGCAAGCTACATAAAGTTACAGGTAACCATACGAGGCATACCAAATTCCATCACTAAAGTTGTTAAAGGAAAAATCTGTTTTAACAAAAAGAATAGCAAAGAATCAATTATATTCTTCAGTAATATATGCAATGATAATTGAAGCATGATGCAATGACTTAAATGTTTTCCGTGGCAAAGATGATTACTTGTTGGCAGTTCTGGGCTAGCCTTCTAACGTATATGTTCATTACCAGTTTTAAAATAAAGAGTTTTAGTATGAATTTTGCTTAAGCAATTCCAGTAATTTATAAAACATATTAAAATGCACACTAAAAATATAATATAAAACTTAGCTTTCTATACAAAGTGGAATGAAATTTTGCTGGCATAAAATACCTTTGAAAATGAGTTACCTCTTGGCAAAATAAAAGTATCAAAATAATAACAAAAAACCTGTCAAATACAATAAGACAGAAGACACTGCATTTTCAGCAGCTATTAAATGTTTGAATTAATCACCACATAAAGGTTCTTACAGCAACATCCTCAATATTTGACACATTAAAACCTTCTAAAGCATGCAATCAATGAAAGCAAAATATATACACATAATAAAAAACCTACTTCAAAGATGATCACTTGATAACTAAGAGTACCATCTACTAGAAGAGACATGAATGAAGTGTTTGTTGTTTATTCTCTTCATTCCTTCATAGAAATTGTCCAATCAGCTTAAAACTGAAATTATATGACAATAGATATAAGTGACTGGCTATCTCCCAAATACATATTAATTTATTTGTGTTACATATACCTACAAAATCATAAACATCTATAGATGATACTAGTAAATTTATCAAACTGCCAACACAGTTTATTCTTTAAACTTCCTCTTTAATGACTCAAAGAACAGAGAGACTTCTCTTTGATTTTTCATATTCTATTCCATTTTACATACTCCTTGAATATATTCTGCTTTAACTATTCCTTAATTATTAGCGATCCCAAGGTTCCCATGCTGTAGTCTTTTTACTTTATATTCTTAGACTGTATGGTCGACCACCCTGATTTTATCGTTAATCTACATATTTATGTTTCTTGAATATCTCTAGCCTAGCCCTTTCCCCTAAGTTACAGACTCATAAATCTAATTTCTTAACTATTCTATGGGAGCTTCAAAGAAAGATGTTGGTCCAACATGAACTCATATAAAGTTACACAAATAGTGTTTCTTGTTTGTTTGTTTGTTTGTGCCCTATTGGTTAAAAACATTCTGACTCAATATATCATACAACTAAGAAATCGAGTCATTTTTAATACTTCTCTTTCCAAGCCTGTCCAAACCCCGAGAAATTCTGACTCCATTTCTAATGCCTTGTTTAGAGACATCAGCAATGATTGCTTAGACCATTCATTCGTCAATCTACTCTAGAGTTAGGCATTATGGTAGGCAACGTGAACACAAAAATAATTAAATCACAATCTGTCTTGAAGACAAACAAATACATAACTACAACAATGTATTAAAATAAATGGGAGAGTTATGAAACTGTTCTACTGATTTTTTTTTTGCTTTTTTTTTACTGTAAGTACTACAATTTATTCTATGCATTCATTTCTAGTTTCCTTTTAAGAATACTATGAAGCTATTACTTATTCTTAATTTGTTTTACTATTTACAGGATAAAGTTTAAGTTTAACCAAGGCATTTAGGGTCTTTAAAAACCTGTCTCAAACTCAAAGAATAGACCTCAAGCATCCCAGTGTTCCAGCCATACCAGAGTACTCACTATTCTTGAAAACCAAGAAATCCCAAGCCTGCATGTCTATGCTGAAATCTCTTTATATCCTAGTCCTCAGCCTGAAAACATTTGGCAGGGCTAAAATGCCACCTTTTCTAGGAGACCTTCCTGAGCTCTTCCAAGGAGAATTAATTTTTTTTTTTTAGTTTTTTGTTCCTAGCATGGATGCAGCATCTAATACACTGCATTATCACTGTTTTAAACATTCATTTCCCTGATTAAGGATGAGCTTTCAAAGTCATGAGGAATATTTTGTCTGTATTTATATCACTAGAAACTAGTACCAATTTGGTATAACATAGGAATCGAAAAAAAAACCTTGCTGAGTTGAAAGTACTATTGCCAAATTATAAAAAATAAATTAAAATACTATGTGTCCGAAATTAAAAAGAATTCTAATTTAAAAAAATTCAAAGCCAGACTTTGAATTGGAAATCAACCCTTAATTCTATGATCAATTTGCATTTAAGATACCACAGTAATTCATTGGTGCATATTGTATTTAACAATGGTGATTCTGATTGTTTTCTATTTCCATCACTAGCATGAAACTTAACAGCTGACATATGTGTTTCACCTATAAAACACATTACGGATGGCAGATAACAACAAAAATTTTCCTATGGTAAAATCCTAGCATCAAGTTATACTATATGATAAGCAGAGACTGTGAGCACTTCTAGGGCCTAAAGCAACTGCATGTGGCAGTTTTTACTCAACACCCTCCAGTTCTGAGCTGAAAAATCAGAAACTATGCATTTATTATTAAAGCCCCATTAGTAAGATACTGCTCTGTGTAAACAGCATTGCTTTTTTTTTTTTTTTTTGGTCTTCCCTCACCTCCCTTATTTTTAAAAAATTTATTTTGTGAATGAGGAAGGAGAGAATTCTGTAAGAGTCTAGAGACTACAACTATTGATAAAACATAGTTCTTGCCAATGAAATCACCTCCTGAATCATTTTGATTTTTTAATATGTGATTATAATCAATTCCCCTGCTTTAAAAATGAGTATCAGTAAATAACTAAGTTGAGTCAGGGAAAGATGGAACACCTTTATTTATGTACTCAAGTATCAATGTCTCAGGTTTAGAAAACTGTAATGTAAGGATAGTCATTTCGAGATGTCACATGTCCACATAAAGATGGGTTACCTGAACATCCATAACTGAATGTATGATGGTATGTATACCCCGAATTAGCTCCTATCCCACTGAAAAGAACTAAACCTGATAACTACTTTAAAAATAACTTAAAAAGAAATAGATAATTCAGCAAGAAAGTAAGAAATACCTATAGACAAAAATACTAAGTGAAAGACAACTCAAAGAGGTAAACATCACTAGAACTAGCTTGACCTTGAGTGAATTTACTAAACCCGAAAGAATCTGAGCTTCAGTTTCCAAGGCATCAAGTATAAGATACTGGAAATCAAGTTCAAGGCCTAATCAAAGTGGAAAGAGTAATAGAAAATGGCCCTATAAATCCCAGAGGACTACAACTCAGTTTAACAGTAAATTATAAATAAACTTGCATATCTCCCAGGAGACATAAGAAGAAAATTGCCCTTATCAAACCTTAGTGCTGAATGAAAAGGTAAAAGTCTTTTCCAGGAATTTCTAGTAAAAAGTCATCCCTCATACCACCTGAATCCTCACTTTCTTAGGAGCCTAAAGAAAAAGTAAGCCCAATTTTCACACAATCCTAGGTTGGTAGTTACTTAGGAAAGAAAACATGAGTCTCCTCTGAAAGATTATTAACTCTCATGTGAGATTTAAAAATAAAAATGTACAAGAAAAAAATAAGCATATTTAACATGTTTAAAAAAAGGAGATTGAAAGCATTAATAAAGATGCTATAAAATGACTAAGCAGATCTGAAAACGAAGCAACAGAAATTTCTTAAAATTAAAAAGGTAATTAAAAAATTAAAAGTAGCAGCAAATGAAATATAGCATAAGATTTATGAAGTAGAAGAAACAGCTAGAGGAATTTTATTGAATATATCACTGAGATAGAGATGGAAAATATGAAACGTGGGGTAAGAGAACAGATGGGTAGAATGACAAAGTATAATTTCTATATAATCCCACTTCTAGAAGTTAGAAAATAAGTGAATGTGGTAGAGGCAATATTTGAAGAGATAATGGCTAACAGTCCACTATTCTAGAAATACAAATAACACAAATTCAGGAAGCTCAAAAAATCTCAAGTAGGATAAATAAAAAGAAATAAGCATCTAAACAAGTAATGCGAACTCAGTAATACTAAAGAAAAAGAGATAATATTAAGATTAAAAACAAAGACAATATATTACCTTAAAGGGAATAAATATATAGTGAGAACTATCTAACAATAATGGAAAGTAAAATTAGGGAATATTATCTTCAACATGTTGAGGAAAATCATAATAAAAATATCCAGAGAAAATAATTTTCAAAAAGACATACAAATAAGGGAATTTTCCCAAACACAAAACTTGGAAGTTTACTCCAAATAGCTTTCCAGTGAAATAGCCTTTAAAGAACGCACTTCAACAAGAGAAAATAATTCCAGAAGGAAATAACCCCAAAAGGAAGGTCAACAATATATGAAGTCCTTTAAAGCAAAGAAAGAGGTAAATAACATGGACAAATCTAAACAAATTATAACCATGAAATAATTGCAATGGCAGCAGAAATACTAGGTTTGTTGATGATGTGTATATCCTGAGACCCAGCAATTACACTCTCAGGAATATACACGGAAATAATTTTTGCACAAGAGTAGATTAGTATTTCTAAGCTGACTGAATAATCCCTCCCAGATGCTCCTAACTAGCAACCCAATGTTGTGGTTTCCCAAATCTATTCATCTTCCTTGGAGGCTATTCTTCTCTCTTTCCTTTACCTGGTTATGTCAAAAGTATTTCCATTTTTCAAAAGTATTTTCCATTTTAAAATTCCAGAGTTATTTTTAACTCTTCCCCATATCCTATTACAGAACAACAAAGTTGCTAGTCTTAAAGATTTGACCTTAAAGGCACCATTTGCATTCAGATCCTATGACCCTCTCACCTTATGTGGCTCCACAAAAATTCATTTAAAATATCCTTCAAAAAAATATCCTTGCTCATATCAGTTCTCTATGCTTCCTAAATGCTTCCTGAATGCTTCCATATTTCTTTTCAACAAGTCTTCATTTCTTAGTCTAGCATTTTAAGACTCTCATAATTCAGCTCAAAGATACCTTTCTAACATCATATTCTGCCATTTCCCCTGAAATTATGCACTCTTCATCTCAAACATGAACTCTGTAATCTAACCATATGTTATATACCTGCTATTGCCTAGCAAAATGACATTATGAACTCCGTACTTTTCAGAATACAATTCATTTTGCTGAAAACATCTCTATTCTTTTAGTCACATTATTAAATATATGACTCTTCCATACTCTAAAGTCCAGCTAAATTAACTCCATTTCCATGATGTCTCCCATTAATTCTCCTTGCATCCCCTTCACTCATCCTTCAAAAATCAGTCTCATTTCATCTCTATCTCATCTGTAGGACTTGTATATGTTTAGCATATTGTTATTAGTTATAGTCTTATTCTTGAACATTAAGTTCTTAGATATAAGGGTTAAAATCAAACATAGTCATCTTTGTAGATCTCACAATACTTAGGGAAATAACATTCAAGTAGCTCAATACTGTTTAAATTAACAAATAAATTGGCTTTAATGAGAAAATTTAGCAATTATATATTGAACGCCTATAAACTGGACCATGGATATCTAAAAATCCCTGGAATTTGTTACTTTTAATTTAACCAAAGCAGTCATTGAGGCAGATGATAAAAATCAGGTTGGTCTAAATTCTTCACAGGCTGTCTAATCTCATATGGAAAAAAATGGTACTTCTTTAGTTCAAATAGGTGACTTTACCATGGAAATGAGACTGGCTTTAAATTTAATCTTCCTTTTTAAAGGTAAACTATCAAGCTAATTACAGAAATCCTACATGTTCCTTAATTCAACTATTTAGATAGAATGTCCATCTACTTCAAAATACATGGCAGATATATTCTCTAAGGAATTAAAATGTCTTTGGTGGGGAACAAGAGTCCTCCCCCGAAAAAAAACAACAGAATCAAGAAAAAAAAAAAACAATGTCACCTAGATGCCAAAGAAGCAGACTTTATCAGAAATGTTAAGCCAATGAACAGATATCTGTGTGTCTAGATATATTTCAGAGCACTTCACACTCCGTATTTTGCAAGCATCTGCTAAGCATACCCCTCAAACCCACCAAATTAGCACCTGCATGATCTATTCACATATTCCCAATCCCACCTAGAAAAATACAAATTGTACAGCCTTGTTCATAAAAGAAAATAAATATATGTTTCTGATGAATTATTACCTTCTGTGTATCATAAAAGTTAACAGCACTGTCAAGGGAAACTGTACAATTAAGAATTAAAACCTTAATAACTTAAATATTTGAATCAGTCTTTGCTATCATCTTAATTATAAGATATATGGTCAGGAGGGGGAAAATGTGATTAGCTGTAGAAACATAAAGTCTCTTTAAGTCAATAACAAAAATAGGAATAAAAGTATATTTAACATTCATATTGTTCTAGGTATTATATAAGACCAGAAACTAAATACAGTGTTTTAAGAATTTAAGATACTAAAAAGAAATTTTGTAAATTTACAAACCATGTTAGCTCTTTCATGCCACATGAAATAGGAATAAAAGTGTATTTAACATTCATATTATTCTAGGTATTATATAAGACCAGAAACTAAATACAGTGTTTTAAGAATTTAAGATACTAAAAAAGAAATTCTGTAAATTTACAAACCATGTTACCTCTTTCATGCCACATGATTGTAAATTCTAAACATATTCTACATAAATTGCTGTATACTAACCAATTAGCATTACTGAGAGTAATGAATGCATAATCACTGAGACAGTGTAAAAAATAAAATACAAATACCAAGTTTCCAAAGATAAGAGAGACCAAAAGATAAAGAACCTCAAAAAATGACAAATCAGATGAACATATTAACTAGGATTATTGTTATGTCCCGGTGGCTCAGGTTTTAGGCCATCAGCTGAGGTATAGACCACTTAAAGCCCAAGGACCCAAGTTCAAGTTCATAAATCAGGGTCATAAAGCAATAAAAATGAATAAATAGAAGTGTTTCCTTCTCCTCTTCCTTTCTTTCTTAAAATGCTTCTTCTATCTCCCCCTTCTTTCCTCTCTCTTAAAAAAAAGAATCCTGAATTACTGATCTAGTTTAATGTAACATTCAAAGAGCATAATAAAGTTACTCTATTTCCTTAAGTTAAGTGAACATTTTTGTATAGATTAAAAAAACAGACACATTTGAATAAAATCAAAAGATGACTCCAGTTCAATGTCAGGAAAAATATTTTTTTTCCAGTAAAGGGATGTGTGTGTGCAAACATAGTTCACTTATTTGTAAGTTGCTGATGTCTCACATAGATTGGATCAATCTAAAAGAAATTCTTTTAATATGCTCTCATAATTATGCTATTAACATTTAATGAACCAAGTGAAAATACACGATTTTTCATAAAGCAGGAAATAAAAGAAGGAAACAATTAATCAATAAGCAGCAATGGTTAAGTAAAAAAAAAGGGAGGACATATCAAGAAAATGCTTCAAAAATCAAGTGTCATTTGATTATCACTGTCTGAATAAAGAGGAAATGGTACAATGGTACACCATCAATTCCAAGATATACTTTACAGAAAACTTAACAGTTAAAATGTGTGATTCTATATAAAGAAAGTAAAGAAATGAACTAATAAAACATACCAAAAGTCTCTTAGACTCTGAAATCAAAGTTGTTACTTGAGGGAGTAGTAAAAGGAGGAAGAGGAAGTAAAAATGATTGTGATGAAGTGTATTAGAACTCTGGTGGTTGTTGAGGTATAATATACACATTGACTGAACCTGTTCTTCTAAAACATATTGTGCTGTAAACTAATAAAGCATTAATAAAAAGAAAAGAAAATGCAGTTATAAGAAAACATTTTGAGAGAAAAGGTCTATCTGTTTTCATTATTAGATATAGCACTGATAATGAATAGATAAAAACATCAAATGTCATTATGTTACAAACCTGAAATTCTGACCTTATCCCTTAGCAATCTAATGAGTAATACAGGTGACAAAATGGCCTAATCCAATTAGGTAGGCAGGGAGAATAATCTAGTACCAGCTTCACAAGAAACAATAGAAAAACAACTTTTAAAGAAACTGTTTCCTGCAGTATCTCACATACAGTAAGTATACAATTTCTTCAACGCAATAATTAAGTGTGTTAAATAGGTTTTAGTTGCTATAGTTCAGTGTATGCTGATTTCTAATAAGGTCACATATGAGCAATGTAAGAATGAACAGGAAAAAATCAGATGCTTAGGAAGAGAAAAATAAAACTGGTGATTTCAAAAAAAAAAGTAGATCATTGGAATGTAGCATATTTGAGTATTCAAATTATTCAAATTATTCAAATTAATGAGTTTTTAGAAGTTTATTTCATCAAACGTCATGTCCCAACTACACTAAAGAAATGTTAAAAGAAATATTAAAGAGGTTTCTCCCTGGTGGCTTAATGGTTAATTTAGCCAGATGCAAACCACATACATCCCAAGGACCTGGGAAAGCAACAAGAGAATGGCTGTAACAACCACTATGAGCAACTAAATTTAAAAAATAAATAAAATACTTCTTCTTTGTCTTCCTGCCTTCCTGCCTGCCTGTCTTTGCATGTCTTTATCCATGCCTGCACCTTTGCTTAAAAAAAAAAATCAAAGAACTAGCTATACAAACAGTAAACTCTATAAAAATCCATACCTGATTTTTTTAAGTGAAAATGTAAATTTAAGAATAGATTTGTCCATCTAAAGTATACCAGAGTGGATAATAAAAGTTTAGCAGTAATTTTTTGAGGTAGAAGTAGATTCCGCATAATCACTAAAATTCTTGTCTAATGCTCTTTGATACTTTAAGTCATTAATTTTATTACCAAAGTCATTCTCAATTAGAGTATTAATATATGACCATTATACAAGTTAGCAGCATTTTTTTATGCTAGGACAAGTAAATATTTGATAATACCTTATCTTACATACTATTGACTATTTATAAATATTAATTACAATTGACCTATCACATAAAAGCTTGAAATCACTTAACAGCTCTGGCATGCAAATAGGATAAATGTAAAAGTAAAATTCCATGATTTGGCAAACACTTTCATATCATAATTATATTTTTAATGTTTTGGGTTTTTTTCTTAATCCATCAATTCAAACCTAACTTGTCTTACCTGCTAGTTAACAACATACTCAATGGAAAAAGCTAAAATGATTTTCCTCGTAGATCAGAAACAAGGGAACAATTGCTACACTCAGCACTATAATTTAACATAGCACTGAAAGTCCTGGCCAGTGCAGCAATTACATAAGAAAAATGACTTAATTTTATGAAAACAGGAAAGAAGATAAGTTATCACTATTTGCAGGTACAGAGACTCTCAAAGCTTTTGTAAAAAGTTCTTAGAAATAACACACGAGCAAAATAAACCGGCAGGCTACAGAACATTTGTTATACAAACATTTGTTGTACTTTTACACACACACACACACAAAAATAACTCAGGAAAACAATCCCATTTACAATCACATTAAAAAGAATTAACTATCTTGGGATGATTTTAATCAAACAAGTGGAAGACCTGTTCTCAGAAAACTGTAAGACTCAGGCTGCACAAACCCCTTCCTGTGAGAAGCAAGCCAAGTTGTCACCACCACACATCAAATGGGCCGAAAGATGATGCCCAAATGCCGAAATTACCGGCAGTTCTGAAACATTGAACACTCCTGAACAAACAAGAAGATCTGATTGCAACCAGGAAGTCCCTACCACTTGTTTTTCTGGCTCCCTTGCCTCTTGCCTCCCCCAAGACCCGTATAAGGTTTCCCCAGTCCTGTCCAGGGGCTGAAGCCATTGACTGGTTTCCACCTTTCTGTTTGGAGATCCTCTAATAAACCCTCCTAACTTGGACATATGTGTGCCTCTTATCGCCTACCTTACACAAACAACAAGAAATTTTATAAAAGAAATAGTTGAAGGGGGCACGGCCTTCTGGCTCAGGCTGCTAAGATGCTGCAGTGTGGACCATGGAAATTTCCAGGACCAGGGTAAAAACAAAAGTAACTTATTAAATAGATAAATAAGTAAATGCTTCTTCCTACATCTCACCCTCTCTTTAAAAAAGGGGTGGGGGCGTGGATAGATGAAGACACAAAGAAATGGAAAGATAATTCATGCTCATGGATATAGAGAATCAATGTTGTTAAAATGGCCATATGACCTAAAGTAATATACAGATTTAACACTATCCCTTGCAAAATCCCAGAGAAATTCTTCCCAGAAATAGAAAAATGGTGAACTTAATGTACTGTATAAAGATATCATTTAAATGATGCATACCTTAAACTTATATAATGTTAAGATACAATGTAACTTCAATGAAATTGAATTAAAATTTATGAAATTTATTTGGAATTACAAAATACCCTGAATATCAAAAACAATCTTGAGATAAAAAACAAAAAATGGGACTGTCTTGTGTGACTTCAAACTAATAGAAAGAAGTAATAATCAAATCAGTGAGGTACCAGAATAAAATAAGACACACAGTTCAATGGAATAGAAATGAGAGGTCAGAAATAATTCCATATACTTATGGACAAGTAATTTACAACAAAGGTAGTAACAAGAGCATACACTAGAGAAAGGAGTCTTTTCAAGAAATTGTGTTGGGAAAGCTGGACAGTTATATGCACATGATTGAAACTAGATCACTACCACCATACACAAAGGTATGATTGGAGAAACTTAATTCCAATTTCAAAGGAAATAAAAGCCAAAATAAACAAATAGAACTACATCAAAAGCAATAACAACAAAAATTCAATTAAAATTGGACAAAAGATCTGAACAAACACTTCTCCAAAGAAGACACACAGGTGGCTAACAGACATATTAAGATGTTCCACATCTCCTTATTGTGGAAATGCAAATGAAAACAACAATGCGATATCATATCATACCTGGGAGAATGGTTATTATCTGAGAGACTAAAAATAACAAGTGTTGGAAAGAATGTAGACAAACAGTAATCCTACTATGCTGTTGGTGGAAGTACAACAGTGGTGCAATCATTATGTAAAAAAATATGGATATTCCAGAACGAAATTGCAAATTGAAATTCCACATAATTCTATTATTTCACTTCTGGGTATTTACACCACCCCTGGGGAGGGGGACAATGAGGCACACATTAAACCTACATAATGTTATGGTACAATGCTCCTTCTATACATTTAATTTTAAAAAATCAAGGTATGTGCAATTAAAGGGAATAGCGTGACATCTACAGGAAGTATTCAACAAGTGATTTCTCCTTTTTGAATCCCGATCAAAATAAAATAATAAAGTACTGTAGTGCTTAAAAAATGGGTGGTGAGTTTTGTCACAATGGTTTTGCAATGGTTCATTCTTTCCAAAACTCAGGAAAAATGAGTATCAGAGTTGAATAAAAGAGGGGTGCGGGTGTGTGTGTGTCTGTGTGTATTATCCCTGCGCTTTCTGTAAGTTTGAAATGTTTTCCAATTGAAACCTCAAAATACAACATTTATTCTTAGTGTTTCTTGTTTACTATGTTTGCTATTTTCCTCGTCTTACTTTAAAGAAAATTATTTGATGCCTTTTTAAATGATATAAAAAAACAGAGAAGCATTATATTACACCATCACTAATAGATTGAAACAGTATATCAAGGAGGTACAAACATACATAACATATATTTGTATTTGTCTACACTAAAATCTAAGAAAGAATTTCATAAAAAATATTTCAGATTTATTTTCTTAGAATCATAGAACAGATTCAGTGGAGTCTTTAAAAATATCATAATACAAACCCCTGAATTTCCTGTGTATGAAACTGAGGTCACATAGTCACAGAGAATAAAATCTAAAATACTCCTCTTGAGCCTTGTTATCATACAAAGTATATACTTGGATAACATGAATAATTGAAAATATTTCAAGTAAATCCTTTATATATCATTCTAATGAAACAGAACAGAAAGCATATTTTATCACCCAAACTGTAATAACTGTTATATAGTTTAAAAGTTTATTTTAAAGCAGTTTATAATCATTCTTCTGACAATATGTTTTCTTAAAGGGATTATATAAACCTAATTGATTAATCATAGCTTGAAAAATTCATTATAATCATAGCTAACCATCATTTAAGTCATTCTACCTAAACAGTCTTCATTAAAGGTACCATCTGAACTAGATTAATACAATGGAATCCATTTTCATTGGACTATCTCCAACAATGTATGAAGTAATTTTCAGTCATCAGTTTATAAGGTAATTGGTTTGTCAATACTTAATTTTCATATTATCCTTGTGAGATAAATAGGTAGTAGCTTACACAATCCAACTATACCACTTCTTTCCATTTTATCTTTAGATCTCAGTCACTGATCCCACTTCCAACACCATCCCCTCATTTATGAGAGTTTTAGCAACTGACTGTCTCTTTTTGTCTGTTCTAACTTCTACTGCTATTTTCACTAACTTCATTCACATCCAACACCTAACTAATCCCTCCATTTCTTAACTTCATCTTTACTTTTTCCTCAACTCAGTCATAGCCATTCAATCACTTGGTCATACTCTGATCACCAAAAATAATTCAACATCCTAAATCACAATTAATTCACAATGTCTGATGACCTTACCTCCTATAATTCCAGTTTAATCAATCAAGTAACCCTACTGAATTAATCTTTAAGTATCATCGATACTACCAGTCCTTTATCCACCATCCTTCATTCCTCTCCTGTCTTTATTTCCTTCCAATCGTTTAAATTCTATAATCAAAAAAGCTCTTACTAGGCACTAGTACTCATTATTCAACACCCATACTCAACACTTTCCTTTTAGTGCTTTTACTACATTTTTAGTTTTTATAGCTGAATATTTATAAAAAATAAAATAACATAAATGAAGAGAGTCATATCACCTAAATAAAAATCATCAATTTCCAATGAACAGCTAAAATTCCTTGACAATGATGGCAACACTATAGCAAAAATTTCAAAAATGTAAAAGCAATCTATTATTAAACAAACCCACACAGTTATTAAACCGTTAGGTGATGACCCTGCTACCAAACTCATTATAAAATAGAAACCATTGAAACAAAAGACTGATCATGCCACAAGCAAATAGATCTGCATTTATATAATTTCCTTCTTTCCTATTACAAATGAGAAAAGAGTCCTTCTATCAAAGGTAAATTTTTCCATATGTGGACCTAGAATTTCTCCTTTTACATTTCTTTATCTTTTATCTTTTATCTTTCCCTCTATTTTCAACCTTTAAACTCTATCAGCATTCAAAGATGCTTTAGAATTTATCATCTTAACAAAAAATTGAATTCCCTATTACCATTTCACCTGCAGATGCCACCCTCTCTGTGCTTCTCTGGACCCAAGGTTCCAAGAATTGTGCAGTCACAGAGCATACACTCCCCAGTTCCTATTTCGCCCTTCAACTCATGTCAACATGTGATCTAGGTCAAGCTCTCCTCTTCTGAAACTTCCTACAGATATAAATTACCTCAGTAAATGATTACGTAGTCCACCTATGTTATTTATCAGGTCAGATTCTCCTTGAAACATTTTATCTTGGTAATAAAACGAAGTAGGTTTCATTTATTTATTTATTTATTTATTTATTTATTTAACATTTATATTATTTTGTCATTATGTTATTTAATTATATTGTTTATTATTTATATCTACAACATTTGTATTATTTATATTATTCATTTATTATTTATGGTGGATGTTCTGGTGCACCCACCAGCAGGTGGGTCAATCACCTCAAAAGGTTCCCAAGTCACATACCCCTGGATTTGAGACATGGATCTGGGAAGAAACAAGCAGAGTGAATAACTAAATAAAAATAAAATAAAATGCTTCCTCCTCTCTCTTTCTGCCTGCCTGCCTACTCTCCTTAATTCCTGCTTGTACCTTTACTTTAAAAACAAAAATCAAAAAACAATGTTCTACTTTTCTGATCATTCTTTCCTCAATTTCCTCTGTTGTAACTTCATAATTTCTCCAATTTCTAACTGATAGAATACACAGGGTTTAGTCACATATTTCTTTCTCTTCTGCATGTGCATACTTTCACAATGCTATTTCATGCAGAAATATTCTAATATGTTCTATGTGAAAATTATCTCAAATTGCTATCATTAACTATGACTAATCTCTGGAATTCCAGAATCAAGTGTAACTAGTTGTTTAACATATTCACTAGAGTTTCCACCTAAAATGTCTATCAATTGTAACAGTCAAAACAAAACTCTTTATTCCTGATCTGCTACCAAGACAATACTAAGTCTCCCCTTTCTTAATAAGTGGCAGCATTATCTAGTTACTCTAGTCAAATAATTAGGAGTCTGATTTATTTATTTGTATCCCATACATCTAATTCGTCAACAAGTTTTGTTGATGGAGACCTAGAAGTGTAGAGTCATGTAAGTCAACATATAAATGTCCTCTAAGATAGGAGTGTTCAACTGTATCAAAAGATACTGAGAGGTTAAAACAATAACTGTGAAGTAAACACTGAAGTCACTGGTGATCTTGAGAACAGACTGTGGAGTGACAGAGATGAAAGCTGAGTTGAAACAGAACAAATAAAGAGAATGAGATCAGAATGTAAAGACAAGTAATAGTCTGCACTCTGAAAAACAGAAAGATGGGAAGAGTTGGAAAGAAATTTGAGGTCAAGAGTGATTATTTTCTTCTTTTTCAAAGAGAGAGGATACTAAAGCATTTTACTATGCTACTGAATATAATCCAGTTTCAAAGAAAAAATAAATATAGAACAGGATAAGGAGATAAATCATAGAGGGTGTGGGAACTAGTGTTGCTCAAGCAGACAGGTTACTTTTCCATTGGTACATTCTCTCCATAATAATAAGAAATGGCATGGGTACAGATTGCAAATGCAGAGCAACTATATAGGTTTAGCAGGGGAAGACGAAGGGACTCTTGACTGAATGCTTCTAGAGTTGCCAAATATGAGACAGAGTCAATGAAGTATGTATATATTGGTATATCTATAGGTGTCTTTGTGGTATATATATTGGGCATTGAAAAATTAGGGTGAAAAAGAAGTTAAAGAAGAGAAAAGGTATGAATTAGCTGTGTTAAAGAGAAGATACTAGAAAATATGCAAGAGAGCATTGAGTCTCTATTTGGATATACGTAGGATTTAACATAAAAACATGAA
Organism: Solenodon paradoxus; assembly: GCA_004363575.1. NCBI lineage: Eukaryota > Metazoa > Chordata > Mammalia > Eulipotyphla > Solenodontidae > Solenodon > Solenodon paradoxus. Next base: position 30,530 of record RJWH01004454.1, on the reverse strand, counting down.
TATACCAACTTAGTAGAGATTTATTTTCTTTTACTCAAAATTAAAATTTCATATTATACCACAAAGTACTTTTAAAAGATAAAAATTATTACATATGTCTTTTCTGTATAGCCAAATGTAAAACTCAGTTCTAATGGTTCACAAATAAAATCACACTCTTATAGACAAACAAGCTATTCATTTTTATTTATACAAGTATATTTCTATATGGAGATATGGTTAATTTACTTGACGATACAGAAGCATACAATTAATATTGTACTATATTAATATTATAAAATAAAGTTATTTCACTTTATTTATGCCCATTTCAAATAGATTTCTAGAATTCTGTGGTTCACCATTATATGATCAGAAAACATGATGTCTTCATGTCAAGAATATTTATAAAAAGTATATCAAGTAAGCAATTGCATTTACAATACCAGTAACACTAGCTAAGGTTGCTTGCCTTACTCTTAGGATTTTCATTTGGAACTTCTCTAATGCAAACTAGGGAAAGAAAGTCTCCGTCCCCTATATAGTAAGTAGATTATTTTTCTTTTTTCTTTATATATCAATTGTACTAGTGGTGTTACATTGTTGGTAGCAATGTACATACGTCTTCATGCATGTCCCTCAAAATACTTCATAAATATTAAAAACATGCCTACAATTATCTCCTAATAAACCTCTGCAATACGCCTTTAAAATTATCCTTCAGAAAAGCCAAAAGATTACTATTTTTATATAAAGAAGTAAACTGATAACCTGGTCAGTTGATTTCCCTAGGAGAAAAAAAAAATATTAGGATCTGCATCACCAACCAAGTATTTAAATACACAAAAAGAATCAAGAAATGTAAAACATCCAAAGTTATAAAATCCCTTAGTTTTGGCCTAGCAACTTTCTGTTCCATTTTTATTATACGGCACCACCACCCGGCTAAGCAGCAGAAAGGGAGTTTTCAAAACGTCATCAAATCCTCTGTCAAGTAAAGATAGAAAAAGAGCTCCAGAGATAAAACCTGTGTGAAAAATGATTCATCACAGGGTCTCTAAAATTGAAATGCTAAAATTGGTGACACTTGCTTAAATTCAAAAAAAGACATTCGCTCATTTGAAAAACTACCAACAGGGAAAGCAGTTCTAATCCTGAAACATTTGCAGCTATATATCTGAGAATTGTATAATTAGAAAACAATAACCGTTTGGTTTTGCCAACTTTTATTCTTAATGAAAGAAAATAAATCTAATTTTAAACATCTAAGTAAGTAAATTCAAACAGTAAGAATTAATGTCTATGTATCTTAATCTCAGGATATTACCAGACAAATGTGCTTTACAAATTCAAACACTAAAGTCGCTTAAAAAACCAAAAGAATCTTCAGTAAATTGTATGCCTATTTAAAAGCAGTTACTTGAAAAACTGATTTGCTTTTATATACTTTAATCAACTAAGGTGAGTTGCAAATTTTAGCAATGTTTTTCAACATAAACTCACTTAAATTTTGCCTGATGTTCATTTAAGAAGCAAACAAAACAAATAAGATAAGAAGCAACAGTTTCTGCAGTTTAGTGATAATTGTTACATTTCTTATTTTCTCATGGAACTATCAATGCTGAATTGACCTCACAAAACAGAAGGAAGCAGAAATAGTATTTCAGACATTTACGTTAAAACAAAGATACATACATGAAAAAAAGTTGGCATTATGCTAGAAAAACTCCAATACCAGACATTCCTGTTTTAAAATATAGTTGAAGGAATTTTGATCAAACATGACTATTAATGACTGACTCAGCTATTTTCTGGATTTTGTTTTTTGGTATTAGCAATGGTCTGATATTCACTCAATGAAAACTTATAAACCAGAAGTCTAAGAGGGAGAAAATAAAGTACTTGCTTTCCAATTCATATTAAAGAGGATTATAGTTCTACATTTTAATATTTTTTCCAAGCACAGCCATTAGCCATGAAATAAAGCTCTCCAGCATTCAATACTTTCATATTAGAAACATTAGAAATGTACTGAAGTATCAAGACAAACTACAACTTGGCCTATTATAATATAATAGTTATTACTGTCACGACAAACTTTAAGTAGTGACAAATGGCAATGTTTTCTATGTCCATTATTCTATTTAATCACACTAGCAGCCATATGAGAAAGGTATTATTATGATAACTCAAAAGAAACTAAGACTCAGAGAGATTAAGATACTTGTTATTGGTTACAAAGTAACAAATATTTAAACTCACATTTACTGAATTCAATTCACTTGCTTTCAGTTAAACTCTGAAAAGAACAATAACTTCAATAGTTAGCAAAGTATGCAAAAATTTACCAAAACAAATGTTAAGGGAGTTTTATGAATAACTGGTTAAGTATACTCTTATGACAAAAAGAATTTTAGAATTAGAATAAAAAGCTGAATTAATCCAAATAGGTCTACATCTTAACTTCTGTTGATATTGGAATTCTTGTTCCAGTAACGAAACTGGTCTGTCCATTGTTGACCCGCAAAGAGAAAGAAAACATTGTATTTTTTCTTATGTATTGTTAGATACCTTGTAGAAAATTTGTAAGAGGAAATTCATTAAGTCAAGATTTCCATTAACATTTTCTCATCATCAACAAATATCTTGTTCCAAAAAAAAATACTTCTTTTACTAATGCCTCCACTAACTTTTAATATGGGAAATGCCCAGAATAGCTAGCAGCTCCCACATGACACACTACTTCCTTGCAAAGGTCTGAAACGTGATTGGAAGATGTCACCATTGGTTGAATTTAGGTAACACTTCACAAGCAGAAATTCTAAATAATTAATCAGTTATTATACGATGCTGTCAGCAAATGATTTTCTTTTTTAAAGCCCACCTCCCACCATTACTGAATTTCATCACTGGAGGTGCATAGGTGGAGACTTCCTGCAGTATCTCTCAGTTTGACATAGAAAGCCCTCAATAAATTGTTATTGGAGATAAGTATGATCAAATGATTAAATGAATGAACCAAAGAAGATATCACTATACCATCATCAAAGGATCAGTCAAATATCAATATACAGTATATACTTATATTATGCATAGAGGGTATACAATGACACTCTGCATTTGTCAGAACCCATAGGATTGCCATGAAGGGTAAACCCTGATGCAAACTGTTGAAATTAGTTAATAACAATTTATCATCAATTTTGATAAATTTATCTCATTAGTACAAGATGTTAATACTATGGAAAATTCTGTGGTGGTAGACAAAGGATATATAAAAACTTCAAACTTTCTATAAGCCTAAAACTACTGCGAAAATAAAATCTATTGAAAATAAACATTATATTTTCAAATTAGAAAATTCTAGGACTTTCTGCAAAGTTAACCTCTTTTGTATTATTTTGAAAAACTTAAAATCAAAGCAAAAAAAAAAAAGAATGTTATGAACACTTCCAATGAAAGGTTATAGTCAACAAAAGAAAGACTGAAGAGAAAAACAATGAAAACCATATGCATTATTTATTATTTTGATTTTGAAAATGTAGCAGTGCAAAAGCGCCTCCAGCAACATGTATAAAAATGTGTCAATCTACATATTAAAATGAAAAGCCTTCAAAACAATCCAAATACAGACTAATAAAGCTGATATATACATCAAATTCAAAGTACATTCAAGGAAGCATAAGTCTCAAATAAATGGAAAAGATAAACCACCCAGAGGCAGGCTTGCTCAAAGCCCTGACATCTAATGATGTGAGTTCTGTCAGGTCAGGAGGGAATAATATATTTCATCTGAGGGATCAACATATTTCTAGTCTACAACATCCGAAGCTGGGACATGATGGCCCATCCAAACTGCTATGATACTTTTAAGTTAAGCAGCACTTAAATGGGCTGAGATTTGGTTGTTAAGTTATATACTGTGAAAAACAGCTTCTTTTATCTCACTGTATTCTCAAACATACAAATGTGTTTAAAAAATACTTTCCATAATAATGCCATAGACAGAAAACTAGCACAGATAGCACAGTATGCAAAAAACTTCACAGGTTATATGAAAAGTCTTATCCTAAAAATTTCCTGACAAGAAAGAATCACACACAAAGGTGATCTGATGTATTAGAAAATACATATATAGAGTATAAAATAAACATGTAATGAGATAAACAAAGTCTCTACAACCTAAAGTGGGTATCAAGAAATCAACCGAGTTCACCATTCTTTATTAAATTCTGCATGCCTAAGAATGAAAGCAAAAACAGTGTCTCTGGATGTGATTCATCTGCATGGTGAGATTTTGAGACCATGATTTTTAAGGTCATTTTCAAACTTAATATGCTTTAGTTTGATGAAAAACACAAATCCATTTATCTACATACACACACACACACACATACACATAGAGAGAGAGAGAGAGCTATTCCACGTGAGTCTTAGGAAACCTTAATGTCCTACAAGTATGCACATATTGCTCCATCATTACAAGAGTGCTAAGCTAATACATATACAATGACAGGGAACATCTCCCAGAAAGCAGGAGAAACTGGCTCACCTCCAACTGCAAATATAAAAGAAATAAGTAAATTGAAGTCTTGCCAGCAGACTGTCACAGATGGAGACTCACGAAAAGGAACATGAAAATAACAACACTAGTTCCAATTGAATGGAAGCCAGGGATAATGAATAAGCACTATTTGTATAATATCTCTTGAGTCTGTATTATAATTATTATACTTTCCTTTGTTTTCCTGTAGTAATAAAGATACATTTTTTTATCTAAAATGAAAATTCTAGTTTAAATGATTCCACCAACTTTCTATAAAAATAAATAAACAATAAACATTTTAGCTCATCCTAAAATATATCAAAAAAAAAATTTAAAGGCAAAGTAAAATTTGGGGAAAAATTGTAAACCGACACAAAGATAACAAAGGTAACACAAACATATAACGATACTTTCAGAGAAGAAAAATACTATCCTCATGATATGAAAGTGAATTAAAAATGAATAATGTACAAAGAAAAACAAGTGATCAGTCTCTATTAGAATTGTTTAACATAATGAGTAAGCAAATAAATACAAATAAAAATAATGAAATACAGCTTCTCATTCAACAAGTTAGCAAATTATTTTTTTAATTACAATACTCAGTATTGGTGGTGGCTCTAAATGATTTCCACTCACTTATGGCTGGTAAAATATGTAAATCTGAACAGTCTTTCTGCAAACAACTTAGTAATACATGCAGTTTAAAATAAATCATAGCCTTGCATTAGTAGTTTCAATAATATAGCTACAAAGAATTTAATGTATATAAGACTATTCCAAGAAGTATAACAAGATCAAATAGTTGGAGATGATCTAAATATTAAACAACATAGGAAATGTTAAATAAATCATGGTACATCCTGACAAGGGAATTTTATATAGGCATTAAAACCATGTATTGAAAAACATTCCTGTCTATATCACCAGAAAATATTAGGTTCAAAAAGTAGGATACAAGATATACTAAATATACCCTATGATAATTTCGTTAAAAAAATGAGGATATAAACACTGATAATAATAATACAGAGAAACCATAACTGAAAGAAGATATAACAAGATAGTAATATAGTTTATCATAATTATAAAATTAATTCAATAGATTTTAAAATATATTTCATACTTTTTAAATGGTATAAAATGAACTTATACACCAAAAATAGACAAGAGGTAATCAAAAAACCCCCAAGGTAATCTTGGGGGATAGAAACTGTGGCAACTACAATATTAAGACAAATAGGCCAGATTATAAGCACTTGCAAGAGCAAGGTGCATGAAGAGACAGTAGAGAAAATACATATATAAATCGGAGATCTAAGCAGCACAAAGCCCATTATAATTTTCCAAAAGTAGTACTAGCATATAATACATAAAAAATGGAATGAGTACATCTATTACCTAGATAATTGAAAAGTTGGTTCAAGAGAAAATTTTTTTCATCTCAATGTTTAATTACAGTTTATCATGAACAATAAAATGAGTTATTCAATTACATGAAGAACTTGAATTTTAATTCTATAGCTACACTTAAAGTTGTGTCTGCAAGTGAAATATTAATTCTTTAACTTTCTGTCTCTTCTACTGCAATTTTGAGATTAAAATATACTACTTAGAATTCACAAGGACTCTGGTAGCATTTAATGAAGTCTTAGGTAAATTAATCTAGCACATTATGTAGCACAATCTAAATGTTCAACTCTCAGCAACTGCCCTCTGCTATTTTGATTATGAGGTATCTACTGTGCGTCCCTAAATTTAACATTGTTCTGTTTTGTTTTTTTTTTAAGTCAAATGTATTCCAATAAAGAGCAATTATACAAAAATTAGTCTGGGGCATGTTCTTGTGGCTTGGACTTGACCAGGACTACAGTGCAACAGTCTCAGACTTTACGCCTGATCCCGTAGGGTATGCCCATATGTTAAATTTAAAACCGTAAATTAAAAATGAATGTGCTTTTTAATTGAATTAAATGTTTAATATTAAAATGGACATCACTCCTAATTTTTTCACATGGAAATAATTCTTTTTTTTATTGTCTCTATTTCACATTTAATACAGGAATTCTAAAAATGTGATTCCTAGAATTTGTTAGAAACACCAGCCTTCCAGGCCTACCCCAGACCTACTGAATCCCAAGGAATTCAATCTATTTTTGAATATTGTTCCTCCTACAATTCTTTTGTTCTCCTTTCCAAGAAGAGACTTAAAACTTTTTAATAAATTAATTGCATTCTTTAGATCCTTCTTCAAAAGCGATTTCATTGTAAGTACATCATAGAACCTAGAACCTCCAAAGAAATGAATCCGAAGCTTTTCAACTTCCTGGCTCAAGGTACATATTCTAAAAAAATAATGTGCCCAAATCACCTTGTTTAAAATACCAGTATGATATTTGGTATCTAATATATCTGCAATTCAAGAAATTAAAGCCACACTATATCTTAGTTACATTAATTGGCTATAGATGGATTGTTAGCTGCCCACCTTGTATATTTGAGACTACACAGAAATAGGTACATTTCATTTGATCATACTATTTAATGATGTGCTATTTCTTTTTGTTGTTGTTGTTGTTCAAGAAATGGAGACTTTGCAGAATCATAAAGTTAAAATACTATTTTAAAATTCTTTACAAAGCACACTTCCTGAATTTCTCTTCATTAACTTCATGCAAAAATCATTCCCAGTAATGAAGGAGTCCCACAGATCAAGACTACTAATATAATGTATTTATATTTCATGTTAATTAGTCCCTGTACACACAATCTCTTTCCCTGGTGTGTCCAGTACATGTGTCACTGTCCTTGATTGCTTATTATATGTGCTATAGTTCATTTGAGCTCTGCATCGCTGTGACTGAATTAGACATTTCAGAATTCAAGGCCTATGATTCCTTTCTCTTGTGTATTTCTTACAAAATCTTACAAACAAAGCTCTGGTAGTGTTGTAGGAATAATGCATACAGTAGTCGATATATTCTCTAAGTGTATAAACAAGGTTATCACAAAGGTAGACTGCTATCCTCAATGCCTCCATTGTGCATGCAGGTAATATGCTCAGTATCTGACAAGGCTTGAGAAGCAGCAATCCTTATTCTTTTTAATGGGGACCCCTGAGACCAACAATGTCTAGAAAAATACCATGCTCATTGTTACAAAGACACTTCTCCTAGATTACTGTATATCCAGGCCCTCCCCACAACATACACACTCCTAAAAATGAAAAAAAAAAATAAGTAGCACAGTATTCAGTAGTTACAATGGTAATATATTCCTACCTGAACTATAATATTCTGAATCTAGTTCTTTATAAGTGGCAAAAGGAGGTTATGTTAAAATAATACAGTTGTGCAAGGGTCTCAAGTATGGATTAATTTTTAAATCATTACATGGTGGTAGTTTGATTTATATCTTTTTTCTAGTCAGACGTTATGAAAGAACATTGCTAAAGAATGAAGTTTTTTACTTTTCTTTCAGAATCAGTTCTGTACAATCCCAAGGTAAGATATTTTGCACACTTGACAATTCTACATTTATTTTCACTTTCCTATTTTTCTGAACCTTAGAATAACAACATTTTAAAAATTCTATCCTTTATACATCATATAAATTGTTCTAAAGATCAATCTATATCATGCATGTTTCTATGCAGAATATATTTGAAATATTACCTGTATACCAAAAATAAAAGAAGATTAAAATGGTTATTGAAATAAATTATATTCCATAATCCACTGATTTTAAATTATAACTGACATATATTTTCTACAATCCAAATATAATTTAGTAATATATGTCACTCTTTTTATTTTCATTTCTAGCAGTAATAAAAGTATTGGTCATTAAGCTTATTTCAGAAAAAGGTATCACATTCTAAGAAATATATATACACAAAAATGAATATTTTATAAAAAGTAATGACTTTAGAATTTGTGTATTTTAAATTTGAAATCCATATTGTTATCAATATTCTTCAAAAGAAGGTAGTAAGAGGCAGACTTAAGATATTCCCAGCTAGAAGACAATTCCAACTGGTAAAGCAATTCTCTTTTATGCTAATAACTAAAACAACTCAGATATAAAATATATAAAATACTAAAGGTTGTCATCAAAAGAACAAGTTAAATCACTTTGGCCCTTTAAACCTATGTATCTATTCTTTTGAGTATCCTTATATTGAATACCTACTAATAATTTCATGATTACCAAGACATGGATTTATGTAACATTTACAATTTTAAGAGTTCAAGATGTTGCTTGCAACTCTTCATATGTTACTCATGCATCATAAAATATCTTGCCTAGAGGGAATTTGCTAATCATCGTGATAATGACTTTAGTTTTTCAGCATTTTTTTCTCATAATTTCTATATAATTTTCTGTACAATTTCTTCAAAGATGTTTGAAATACTTGAAGAAAATCATATAAGTTTACTTATGTTGCTATACTATTTATGTAATCTATTACTTTATTTTGCTTAAATACAGTTTTTAAGTAATCCATGAATATTTTTTTATCTAGTTAAAAGGAAGTTATGCTACACCAGTGATGATTTTAAAATGGAAAAAGGAAAAAGAACTTACAAGGACAGCAACAGAGGAACTAATAGAAATGACCTTTCAAAAAGATATTTACTAGAACTCTAATGCAACTGACTCAGTTTATTATATCTGGCATCTTTATGGTCCCCAAAGCTAATATCTCACTTTAGAAAATAAGTACATTCTGAGAGTGAGAATTCCAGGCATTTAAAGTTACTGATTTTAATTGTTTTCTAATTTTGCTCATGGAAATCTTATATTTGCATTTCTTGTCTGATATGTAATCTACATGTATCAATGGAAACAACTATACATGAAAATAAAATATAAAAAATTTAGTAACATTATAAATTGTTTTTGTACTAGAAGGAAAAGGTGAAATCTTTCTGGATAGATGGCAATGGATTTGAGACTTTTAAAACACAGAATCCAGACCTATGGGTAGGATACAAATAATTTAAATGTGTTCCTTAAGAATATATTATCTTATATAGTATTACAGTCTTTCAAATAGAGAAGATCTTCAGAAAATAATTGAGGTAAGCAATTAATCAGTCCAATTGAGATGCCAGCAAGAAATCAAATTATGACCAAAAATAGGCTTATTGTATTATTTCAGAAAAATATAAAATAACCAACTCATTCATATCAGTCTGGCTATCTTAAATAAAGGAATTGCATGCTTTAGGCAAATTAAAAGGGCATAATAAAATTGACTTTTTATACACTTTTTAGATGATTTAGGAAACTTATGCAAGCCCTTGTGAAATTTAGATAATTTTTCTAAATTACTATTTTTATACTAAAATTTGTGGACTTTGGTGCTTTTCAAAGTGGAATATGCCAGTAACAGAGAACAAAAGGGGACAAAAGTGAGATGTCACAACAGCCCAGTGTCCAAGATCTTAAAAATAAGAGAAATAAAACAAGTATAAAAATACCCTAAAGATAACAGCTATTATTATCCTTCTAGTGCCATAAACGTAGAAATTTATTCAAAGATTTAGCCAGTAAACTACCCAACTAATATTCAGAATTCCAATGAAGATGACAGGGATAACCCCAGGAAATAGAACTGTAATTTAGTAAATTGAATAATATAATAGTGGCTATAAATTCTAGGAATTAATTTTTATAGTTTCTACATCTATAGAATTTGTACCAGCCTTTATTCCCACTACTTAGTTTAGAGATGAGCAAAATCTTACATAAATTTCTACTGTAATATGCTCCAGACAGGGATCTCTGTCTCAAGACCATATTACCTCCATACTTCCATCAGGCCCCAAACATCTCTCTTAACATAATAGGAGCACTCTTTCTAATGTTTGAACAGAAAATGTCACTTTTCTGCCTAAAATTTATATTTCATATTGCCTCTCAAAAAAATTCAGACTGCTAAATATTGCATGTCATTAATAAGGTGGCCTCTTGCGTCTATGTAATCATTTCTTACCACTTCACCTAGAAGCACGCATCAGCTACATCCAACAAATTAAGAGTTTTCTGACCACACCACAATTTCTCATTCTTTAATATATGTCTCAATGGGTATTTCTACTGTCCAGAATTCTTTGCTACTGTAATCTCCTTTTTCCATTGAATAGTCTTTATTAAGACTTTGTAATTCAGAACTGGCATCAACTTCCACAGGGATTTCTTGCTTGTTTATTTTCCATTGCCCTCCCTCCTTTGAGTATCCTACTTATCTCTATTATGGTGTTTATCACATTATGATAATAATCTATTTACCTGTCTATCTTCTCCAGTACACATGAATTCCTTGAGGACAGAGAGCTGTCTTTTTTTTTCTCTTTCTATATGCCCAGCATTCAGCACTATACTTAGAGAAAAGTAGGCACTTAATAAATGTGTATTGACTATAGAAATCAGAAAAGCATGAGCATTTAAAGTCAAAATCCTATGAACAAAAGTAGGTACAGGTAGGCAGCCTCAAAGGGAATGATGCTAGAACAAAAAGATGGAAATAGAGGTGCTCCCTGGTGGAGCAGAGGTTGGGTCAATAGCCTCCAAAGGAGCAAGCCAGGTATCCCTGGGTTTGAATTCCTGGCCCAGAGATGGTGGAGTGGGGGAGCGAGTAACCAATGTGAACAACTAAATAAAATATAAATTGAAGATGCTTTTCCCCTCTCTCTTCCTCCTGTCTGCCTACTCGCCTTTATTCCTGCCTGCATCTTTCCTTAAAAATGAAAAGAAGAAGGAAATACATTATGCTATAATCTCTTCCTTTCAGCGTGTGGAGAAGATATATTCTATAAGGTTAAGGAATTATTTTTCACCCACTATTAAGATTTCTGTATAGTGTTACCAAAGTTTTAGTTTCTTCATTACTATTAGCTCTAATGAAAAATCATAAAGCTCCCTCAAAATATTATTATTTCACATTCTGATGAAAATTCCTTCTGTAAATCCTTTCTAGGGTTCAGAAGCGAACAGCCTTCATACATAAATGGCTCTCCTAACATAAACTGTGGACATCAACCACAGCAAATACCTAATGTTACCATAAGTAGTATGATTCAGACTCACAGACTACTGTTAAGAAATACTGAAAAGAATGATTAGTCAGTGGACCATGAGAGGCCAGAATACATCAAGATGATGTATAAAGAGGGTAAAAGAAGTGACAACACTTGAGATGAACAGATATGTTAAAGTTCTAAATAAAGCACTTAAACCAAACAGGAAGCAAAATCAATGCTCAAAATATGGCAAATAAATGCAAGTGGCCTCTAAAGTATACCTTCTTGTAATATTTTCTTAATTTATTTTTATTAATCAATTTATTTTTAACTATATGTCTCTAATCACTAAAGTTGAAACCAAGATTTAATTTAGGATTCTTAGCTATACTATCATGGTACAATTGACACTACTGATTTTCATAGTGCCGCACTTCATTAAAAGTACAAAGAAGCTAATGAAGTTTTCTTCTTAAAAACAAAAATAGTGACATTATAAATATACATTATATCTGAATAAAGTGTGGCAAAACTGAATAAGACAGCTTCAAACACATGGAAAACATGAAGAGAAATACTAGTTATTCTGAAAAGAAAACTAAATGTGAAAATATAAGCTCTTTATTCCTATGATTTGTACATCTCCCAAGGCTGTCAAATAAAGCTTATACCTTATTAGTATGCATGGTACATATAGCATACCAATATAATATGAAATTACAAAATAAGTCTAATAAAACTATCAAAAATAATTCCATGATACTTTAGCACTTTCAACTGAAATGATATTGTCACATTGCACTCAAGAATAACTATCTTCTTGGTGGGAAAAAGGAAAAACAGTAATGATTATGATTTTTTATAATATGTAGAAAAACCTAACATGTTTTTCAGTTCTCCTTCAATCAATTATTTCTCTAACAGTAATAGTCTTGCTCATTCTATCTAATGAAGATTTCTCAAAAAAAAATCTTTCTATTACTTTAGCCTTTTTTCTTCTATAATTCCCTTCGCCTCTGAGTTACGTCAATTGGACAAGGCAAAGTTGTTTTTTAATAATTTTTTCCTGACTGAACACTGCATCATGGCATTATATTGGTTTAAAGTGTACATTATTTTAAATCGACATCTGTATATAGAACATTTATTTGCTAGTCCAATTCTACCTTCACCATATCCAATTCTACCTTCACCATATAATTGATCCCAGTTTGCCCACTGTCAGTGGCAAACTCCTCCTGCTTCCCTTCTTGTAACCACTAATTTGATTCTATAGACTAAAAGTCCATTTTTATTTGATTAATTTCATTTGCTTATTTCACTTGCTGGTCTGCTTTCTCTGTATACCACCTGTGATTGAAGTCATCTGACATTTGTCTTTATTGAGATAGTTGCGTTCGTTCTCCATGTTCTTCTCCTTAGGCCACAGAAAATAATTTTTCTATACAGATAATACTTTTCTATATAGAGAAAATGGGATTATAAAAAAACAATCAAAGGAGGTGACAATGGTACAACAGTGGTGTGATGGAGGCTAGTGAAGAATATTAAAGAAAATCTGGAGAAGAGTGCCCACAAATTAGTGGGAAGATAAGCTCATCATCATGAGACAGTATATATCAAAAGAAAGAAGAAAAAAGGAGGACTCAGACTTGATGCTTTGAAAGCTTATTACAAAGTTATATTAATCAAGACAGAGTGGTACAGTCATTAATACAGATCAGTGAAACAAAAGAGAGCCCAGAAAAAAAATCCCTTATATTTGTGGTTAATAGATTTTGCAAAGGGTGCCAAGGAAATTATGGGAAAGAATGGTCTCAACACCTGGTGCTGAACAAGTGGATACCCACAAGCAAAATAATGAAGTTAGTGCATGCCCTGCTGGAGTAGTGATTTGATCAACTGTGTTGGGCTAAAGTACAGTCCACATTCATTCCAAAGATCCAAGCTCAAGTCCTGTGTCAGGAAGAGCAGCAAAATAATACAACTACATAAAAGTAATGGGTGCTACCTTCTCCTCTCTATTCCTACCTACCTGCCTGCCTGCCTATGTGCCTTTATTCCTGTTTGCACTTTTTCTTTAAAAAAATAAAGTTATTCCAAATAATAAAACTATTAGAAGAAAAAATATTTACAAATATTTGTCAACTTGGATAAAGCAATAGTTTCTTAGATATGACACCCAAAGTCAAATTAAAAGAAAAAAATAAATGCACTGAACTTTTATCAAAAATAAAAACTTTTGTATTTCAAATGACCTTATCAAAAAATGAAAAGAGTCCACAGAACTATGGATATTTGCTACTATCAACAATAAAAATACAAATAATCCAATTAATAATGGGCAAAGGAAGTGAAGAAAATATCTGAAGAGAAATACACAAATAGCTAGTAAGCATATGAAAAGGTGAAAGGGGAAATGCAATTAAAACCCACAGTGGTATGTTATCTTATATCCTTTAAGTTGGCTATAATAAAAAAAACAGACAATAATAAGTGTTGGGAAGATGCAGTGGAATACAAACTCTCCTATAAAGTAGGTGAGTGTTAAATGGTACAGTCACTTTGAGAAACTATTTGGTAGTTCCTTAAAATAGTAACACAAAACCCCTACATAACTGAGTAATTTCTACTCCTAGGTATATATAGATAGAAAATAATTAAAAACAAGCATTCAAATAAATATTAGTACATGAATATCAAAAGAAGCACTACTCACTATAGCCAAAAGGTGGAGACAATAAATTTGTCTATCAGTTGATCAATAATTAAACAAAACATAGATTAGCATATAATGGGATATTATTCAGAGACCAAAAGAAATGACATACTGATATATACTATAACATGGATGGATCTTAAAAACATATGTTAAATGAAAGAAATCAGGCACAAGAGAATACAAATTATGGTTCCAATTTTACAAAATGTTCAGAATAGGTAAATTCATAGACAAAGTAGATGAGTATTTTCAAGGGGCAGAGGGCTAATGGGTACAAGTTTTCTTTTTTGGTGATAACAGTGTCCTAAAATCAGATTGTGGTGATGACTGCAAAATTTTGTGAATATACTAAAAAAATTGAGTTGCTTAAGAAAATGAGGAGTATGTATCAAGATCTGATCAAGTATGATATAAAGATGAAGAATAATAAGAAATAGCTAAAAGAAAATGTTGTGAGGTAGTAAACTAGAGGACAGAAAATGTAGCTTTTTCTAGAAAAACATGGGGATCATGCTGACAGATGTCAGTGAAACAGCTGGGAAGTAATACAGGCATTGGATAGAGCCACCATTATTGAAGTTAATTAGCCATGAAAACAATACAAAAAATCATGTAGGTGCTAGAACAACAGGCATATTGAAAACAATGAGTATTTTTCAAAGATATTCTATGGACTATTTTGGCATCATTATTTCTATAATGCAATTAATTTTCTAATACTTTAAGAAGATTAAAGCAGTATCATTTATGCAAATGATCAAACATGTATACATACATATATAGATAATGATATTGCCAGTCACAGCTTTTTACATAATTGAGCTTTTTAAATTAAAATTTGCAGTTTAGAACTTTGCCCATTATTGTTCTGAATCAATTGTTTTTTTTCCTCAAAATAAAGACCTAGATGTAATTGCATGAAAGGTTAAAAAGAAACATAGACAGGATTAGTGCTTACAAGTGCTCCTGCTTGCTGGAAACTCCAGTTTCTTTTGGCATCATTGGAATGCTACTCATTATGTAGTTCCATTGTGCAGTGTGAATGAAATGGCTACTGATGCTCTCTAAATAAAAGACTCACTCTCCCTCCACAGGAGCAGGTGCTATCAAACAGTAGCTGTTTGCACAGTGACTTTCCAGACAGAAACTTTACACAAAAGGAACATACAAATAATTCCTGGGAGGCCTCCTCTGTGAATCTCCTAGACAATAGTCCAGCTGCAGTAATGCCACATGAGTCATTCTTAAGGTCACTTTGGTATTAGAGCCTTTTTTTTTAATAGTACTACTACAAACATATTTATAAAGTACACATCACATAGAATTCAACATTTGGGGTTATATTTCATTACTTGATAAATGTCTTAGTATAAGACCTTTATTGCAAACAATGTTTTCGCTGTTTGGTGCTTACAGCTTTCAACAATTAAGTATTGGCAAGAAATACCTTTTATAGTACTTTTTCCAGAATCTATCATATTTTAGACTGACCAGTTATCTTAAAAATACTTGTACATACTTTATTTACTTTGAAGAAGGGATAATTATAGTTGCAGCTTATAAAATGTAAAATTATAATATTATTAATGATAATCCAACAATCCATACAGAAGGTTATATGCTATGTCTAATTTACTTCTGCACATAATTTAAATAAATGTTTCTGTCTCTACACCTTCATGGTTTCAGGCTTAAGTACTACAATGAATAAAGGCACAAATGAGCCTTAGATTTCCACCTGCAGTTGTATCAACAGGTTTTCATTTCCATTTATTATTTATTGTGTTATTTTGGTATTCCTAAAATGTATATCCTAAAGGGGACATCTGAAACAAATTATGGAATAAAATAGCAATGCTACCCTTAAAATGAGAATAAAAATAAATAGACCATCCTATTTCTAATAATGTTACACTTTGAGCAGCATTGTCAACATTATTATTGGTATTTAGCAAATCTCCATGTAAGACATGCAAATGAAAATCAGAAACATTCTATAGGGGGCTAGGCAAATATGCTTTCTTTTTTAAAGCTATGTTCTACATATGAGGAAACAAAGCTATATTGCTTACAATCCAATAAAAAGGCAATTATCAGACATTTCAAGAGGAGGTTTAATAATCTAGATGAAAATATTTTTCCAAGCCTTGGAAGATAGAAATAAGGCAGCCTAACAGTTCTAAACCTAAACTTAGAACTGAAAGATCAAGAGAGCCACCTGCAGTTTGAAGAGCAGAAATATGAAAAGTCCTCTGACCTTCTATTTTAAAAGCATTGTTTCTTGGAGTGATACTGACAGAATTTCTGATTACGTTATCTTGCTAAGGGAAGCACATGACAATATGACCCAGATACACTGTAACAGTAAATTTATGTTTTAAGTGCTATGATGCTTTTGATCTGAATCATTTTTAAAATTCTATATTAGCATATTTAATACACACTTGAAGTATATACATTGCACATCTACTACATTGGTTACTTTTTATTTCCAAGCCAAATGGCAGCAGGACTATTATTATAAATGATATTTCCCTATCATCTATGCAACCATGCTAGCACTTACAAGAACAATCTTCAACTTTGGATGATACTAACAGAATATCAAGTTATGATGCTATTTAAAGTGAAGCTTGCATTTTCAAGTTTGAATTATAATGATTTTCAAGTGCTTTTATTCTTTCTCTCCCTAGTTAGGTACCATAATATTCTCATGGCTCATGTCAAATACATTCTCAAATAAACGTACCTCAGTTAACATATAAAGTTGTCAGGTAAGAGTCCATTATGAGTGACAAGTCTACAGTATTAAAAGGTAATGCTATACTTAATGTTGGCATCAAGTCTCTGCTAGATCCTAGAGTGTAAGGACATCAACACTTAGGCAGGGAGAATAAGTTATTTCCTATTTTTAGTTTTCAGAATGGGAGAGAATCTCTTTCACCTGAGACTTAGGAGAGTTAACTGAAATGGTTAATACATCTGTTTCCCGCTTATAAAAATTACCATTTGTTTACTAGACTGTTGGAATATTTATTCTAGAGATTTTTACATTCTCAAATGACCCCTGGCATGTAACTCTGAGGTCTGGAGCTAAATCTACCAATAGTTTGCAAACCTAACATGATAGAACAAGGCTTACATCACCACAAGTATATGCTCCCAATAGAGTCATATGTCAGTTTCCTCAGGAAAATAATACCACCACCCCAAATCCTGTTTACCCTGTCAATCAACAGCAGTCTATTTACTTTTTAAGGAAGGCGTGGTCAGTGTTGATGAGCTAACCTATCTTTAACAAATCAGGTCATTACTTATTTGAGAATAAAACAGCTATTTTGAGACAGGGATTGAGAATAATCTGACTGTAACCAGGAAAGTGGTAATCTAGCTTTTATATTGGTTATTTGCTTTGTTTATCTCTTCTTGTCAGGTTATACTCTGGGAAAAGAAATAGAAATAGAAGTGAAATTATTCAAGCCTGCTACTACTGCATAAGTCTGGTAAATTTGTGTTTGAATACAACATAAACCCAAGCACTAACAAGGTTGAAGGAGCGAGGACAGGCTTTCATTTGGGTGGAAAAATGAAAATAACTAAAACACAAAAAATATTCTTGCCTGTCTAGTCTACAGGGACCAAAGCATGTCTTTCTCTAAAGTGAGAACAAGCTGAACTTGCATCTTTTTTCAGAGATACTGATTATGGAATATGCATATATGTGAAAACTACTGCTCGGTGTTCACTTGAATGAATTTCAGAAGGCTACACAGATACCTAAGGGATCTTACAAATATCTCCATTTAAAAGATTTTGACAAATTAACATTAAAGGCAATATAATAATCTTTTAAAATCTATGCACAAAGTAGAATTTTTTCTACGCAAGATAATCTAAATATAAATTAGAGTGATTAGAGTGTAAAGATTTCTAATGCACTTTGATTAGCTCCATGATCTAAAGAAACAATGCCTATCTTCCCATGTAAATTGATGCATAAGAATATTCCTAGTATCTCACTGAACTGCAAATGACTACTATTTCCTGTTAGACTAGTAGTTATAAAGTTTTAGATAGACCACAACTTGCAAGAATGAATAATGTACATGGGTGTGTATTACATTCATACTCAAATACCTGTCTACTGACAAACATTCATTCAGTTGAAATCTGACTTTCTTTTGGTAATACTGAAGTGGATTTGTCATCCTTAGGTACATTTTAGTGGAAAATGTTTTATTATACTGTCACTGCCAAGATAAAGAGATCGAACTATTAATTT
This sequence comes from Solenodon paradoxus, assembly GCA_004363575.1. NCBI lineage: Eukaryota > Metazoa > Chordata > Mammalia > Eulipotyphla > Solenodontidae > Solenodon > Solenodon paradoxus. The sequence continues at coordinate 11,973 of RJWH01004454.1, read as the reverse complement.
ATATAGGCAAAAAGTAAATCGCAAATATAGCACTGGGTCTAAAAATCTTATCAATATCAACATGGTATAATCTTCTCTCTTACTAATTACATACTTCCTTCTATAGGCATGAATTCAAATCTGCATCCACATGTGTTCCTCAAAAAAAAGAACAATTAAATTTAGTATTATGGAAGTTAAAATGCATAGAGATGCCTGTTATATAATAACAACAGAAAATAAAATGGTTACTTTGGTAAATTTTTCACTTGGTAAAATGCTTAAACAGTTAAGATGAGCAGTATAATGACAGAGTTAATAATATGAATCAGGGAGCTAGACTTCCTAGGTTCAAACACCAGGTCTCTCACTAGCTTTATGATTTTGATTAATTTACTTACTCTCTTTGTGCTTCTCTTTCTTACTTATAAAATGAGGATATTATCAGATTTCACTGAGTTACTGTATTAACTGAGTCAATATGTGTAAAATACTTAGAGCAATGTGAGGCACATAGCAAAGCACTATATATATACATATATATATATATATGTATATATATATATATGTATGTGTATATATATACATATATGTGTGTGTTAGCTATTATTTGGTTTTAGCAATAAGAATAATCTGGCAGGTATACAGAAGGCAAAATCACAAAATTTTCACTAAAAGAAAGCAGAATGAAAATATTAGAAAAAATGAAAGAATAAAAAAGAAAAAAAATTCAACATCTAACATAAAATAACTAAAATCTTAAAAAAAAATAAAATATGTATTATCCCCAATGGCAACACAATATTATGAACAATTTAAACTAAGTGTGAATCAGAAATGGAAATTATTAAATAAGCAAAATATATCAAATCACATACTCTAGATGTAAATGAAATTGGTGATTGCCTAAAACATCCTTATATCATACATATATATTATTGAACACTATAAGGAAAATCTATCTACAAAAGATAGATTAGATTTTAAGACTATCATTTAAAAGTTAAAACTTGTTGTTTTAGAATGGCAAAATTCCAGATGACACACTAATTTTATTTAGACAATATTGTTCCCAAATATGTCAGTGATATTTTCAGATTTTACATAACAAGAATTGTATCAAAAATAACTTTACTGAAAACAAGTTGCTCTTCATTAATATTTAAAACATAAATGATTTTATATTTTTAAAAAATTACAAATATGTAATTTAGGAACAGACGTTTTCTTCTACTGCAGCTCATTGTAAAAAGCCAACTTGTTGAACTTTCCTGTCCTACCTAAGTGACAGAAAACAATGGTATACCATAGCCAAACAGGATGGACAATACCATGCACTGTCACAACAGTAAGAAGCAATGAATGTGAAAATGTATAAAGAAATTAAGATAGTCCCCATCAAACAGAAGCTGAAGGATTCTGTTATCACTAGACTTGCCCTAGAGAAAGTCTAAGAGAGTCCTTCAGGTTGAAATGAGTGGAAAGTTATGATTTAAATGGCACCAAATTTCTATTTCAGATGATGAACAAGTTCCAGAAATGGATAGTGATGATGGTGCACAACATTACATATGCCATTGAATTAAAATTCAGGTGGTTAAAACATAAATTTTATGTCATGAATAATTTACTAGAGTAAAAAGAAAAAGTAAGAAAAAATGTATATAGAATTCATAGGAGAATCATTTTTAATGTTTCTCATTATCCTTAAAATAATCTAAAAATAAGTAGACCTTGTTTCATTATCCTTATTTTAGTAAATTGACTTGATTATAGAGCTACAAAGTTACAGATCTAGGATTATTACTTGAGTTATCTCAGTCCCTGTATAGTAATATATTCTACTTTCTATCACATGTCATGAAATCTATGTCCTTTAATAACTTAATTGCACATGTTTACCTCTGATCAGGTTGTTTCTTTTCCCAATTTCCCGCATTTCTCTTACATTACTGATTGCTCATTTTAGAACAACGATCTTACTTTATCATAACTATTTCTTTATAGGCCTCATTATACTATAAGCTCCCTGTTGAGAGTAATCATATCATCTTTGTTCCCTCAGAACAAGAAAAAGTACTCTACACAAGTGCTTAGTCAATAATTTATGAATATTCTGCAACTCAACTGCACAAAATGTATTATACTCATCCAAACACAGAGTATGTTCTTTATCAAATGTACTGACACAGCAACAAAGAACTACCTATTAACTATTTTCACAATCAATTCAGACATTACCTATTCCTTAAATGTTGACATCATTGACAATTATTAAATTCCTTTATAGATTTCAACACTGTTTGAAGTCTGTGATAGTCTTTGGGGGTTTCCTGTGCAGCATTCACTCTAAACACATTATGCAAGACTTTCAATATCCATTGATGCAAAAATAATATTTAAGACTTTCTCTGCATAAGTCTCTATGCACACTTACAGGTACAAAAAAATGGTTCCCAACCATGAATATTTCACCTTCTAGGAGAAAGACTGTTGGTTTCTAAAGAATTAAAGGCATAATAAGTAAGGAAGAGTCATACTCGTTTTACCTGCAACTTCCGTTCAAAGGGCTCAAATAATCTTTCTTGTATGTAATAACACATTTTAGGGAATGATAGCAAAACCTCAAAATACAACAAACACTGTTCAAAATTTAAATATTGTTTATTAGAAGGAAACCCCTTAAGATATATCTATACATACACATATACTCACTCTCACACAAATTTAAAGAACACTAAATTAAGAATCGTGTTCCTAAGTCAGCATAAGCAAAAGCTATTTAAAGTATGTTTCAGATTGATTCTCACTAGCAAGTGTTCCATGATAACATAAACCATCCTTGTTAAAATGTATTGATACTGCAGCAGGTGTTAACTAGATTACCTGAACAGAGATATAAGCTATTCAACCACAGTGTCATATAGCCTAGAGCTTATTTTTTTTCTTGTCCTTTAGGATTTCTTTTAATCCAGCTGATGTTTCCGTTGAACTGGCATTATTCACATTAGCTTAAGGGTACAGGTAGATTTAAAATACAGGAGTTTTGGCATTAACAATTTGACGGATTCTCCCAAGGATCTGTTTCACATAATGAAGTGACAATCCTAGTCTTTCCTGATTTTTATAACTTCACTAAAAGCCTTGAGATTTTTTTCAGAATACTTTCTTTCTACATTGCAAATGAAAAATATATCATTAGTACTTAGTGTCAAAATAGATAAAATTATTATTAGAGAGTTCAAGTAAAAATCTATTAAGACCTACTACATATTTGGAGGAAGGAAATTGTTTAAAAGCATTTGGGCTATTATTCTCGAGAATTATGTCCTAAATAACCAACGAACTCTATAAACGATAAAAACACATACAGAACCATTCTTAAGTCTAAACCTAAAATAACACTGACTTCAGTTTAGGTGAAGCTAAGTATGGATTGATAAAGTGAGAGGTGCACATGGTTAAGCAATAACTTACTGTCAAAGTCTCTATTTTTTGTTTTAGGTGGTGAGGTCAAAGGAACTTAACTGGAAATCTTAATACGTGAACAACTAAACATGTTACACATAAATCATTGATGAGAAGATTATGAAATAAGGAGTTTTGATTAGCCCAATTCTGTGAACCAAAGATCCAAAATCAAATCAAACCAAACAAAAGAAAGCTTGGACAATAGAATAGCACAAGCCACATAAAACTAAATAAATTCGAGCAATCATGCTCCATTGTATATAGCAAAACTAAGTTGAAAACTTATGACTACCAAAAAAACTACAAATGTATATAGTAGTTTTATAAATAATCATCAAAAAAAAAATCCTTGGAAATACTCAAAGTGTTGTTTAATAGGTGAATGGATAAACAAACTCAAGTACATACATATTAGGGAACACTATTCAATGATAAAAAGAATTGGCTAACAAGCCATGAAAAGAAATGGAGCAATCATTGCTCAGTGAAAGAAGTCAATCTGAAAATGTTAGGCATAACTATAGAGACAGTAAAATGATCAGTGGTCTGCAAGGTGTTGGTTTTATTGCGGAGGGAGCAATGAATAGGTAGAGCACAGAGATTTTTTAGGGCAGTGAAAACATCTGGTATGACATCATTACTGTAGATAAATGTCATTATACAATCCTCAAAACATAGTCCTCACAAAACAAAGAGTGAAACTGAATGAATAGACTGTAGTTAATAATAATGTATCAAATTTGGCTCAATTATAACAAATGTATCATGCTAATGCAAGATGTTAATCATAGGGGAACATGAAGGCAGGATGAAAGCATAAATAGGACCTCTGTACTTTGCACCCATTTTTTGATAAATCTAAAATTTAAAGAAGTTGTTAAAAATTTAAATAGCACTATTCATTTATGAATGCCTAATTAACCACATGAGTTTCTAATATATGACTAATATCTCTCAAGTAAAGCTAAAGTATACAAATAAGCTACAAAAGTATAATATGTAGAATATGCTGGATTTTGGTAATGTGGTCTAAATAGCAGAAAAATAAATATACTAGCTCTCATAAAATAAAAGCTAAGAACCTATAATAATTGAATCTCATTTTACCACAGTTCATTGCAATGATTGAACAATAATTTTAAATCTCCCCAGAGCTTCATGAAATAAGCATGTGCACTTATAAACATGTATACTAATACTGTAAGATGCTAGTCGCTGTTTCATATATGAATAGGCAATTAAAATTAGAGACTTGTTAACATAAGACCATGTACTTCAATTAAAATGATTGATCAATCAAATGGACATATATAAGCATATGATGCTGATATTAGGGGAAGTTGGGGCATTCAACCTCCCCTAGAACTCACCTTATGCTTAAAATGCAATAACATTTCATAAATGTGTAATTCAGCTTAACAAATGCAAATGCTCAAGTATCTTATGCCAGCTAATAACTTCCAACAGGTTTTGCACACAGCAATTTCTTGCTCACCTAGGCAACTAAAATTCTGCTATATTTATGTGCTTCTCTCAGGTCCTGGCTCTTCATTATTCCATCTTGGCATAAAAGAGTAAGTACAATTCATTTGAAGCAGATTAACTCCATTCACATATTCTTTGTTCCTTCTATAAAATGTATATAGGTTTCATGAAGATTATGCCAGTAATACAGAGAAGAGGTAGTCAGGATTTTTTTTTAAATCACACCACTATAACTTTGTATTTGTTTCACTTAACCAACATTGAACCTTTTGAAAAGTGCTTAAAGGAGCTCATTATATTAAGTACTCACTTAACACAGTACATAAGTTTTTGAATGTATGACATTCAGTACAGAATGATAAAATAAATTTTACCATAGGTTAATTGATATAAACAAGAGTCAAGTTCCTACAGCATATTTCTGGTCACAAAAACTCACCAAATTGTTAAAAGAAAGATCCTAAACACTTCTACTATGAAACAAAACTTTGTATTTATTTTCTAACCTGCTTATTCCAGTTCAAGATCATGGGTTGACCAGAGTCTATCCTAGCATCTCGGTGTGCAAAACAGGAAACAATCCTGAATGAGAGGCCTTTCCATCACAAGGTGCAGTCACACACCGACCCACACTCAACTCAAGTTGGAGCAATCTAGACATGTGAATTGACCTAGCATAAATACCTTTGAGATGCAGAAGGAAACTGGAACATCCAGAGAAAATCCATGCAAACCTTAGGAGAATGTGTAAACCATGCACATAGTGCTCTTGGCTGGGAATGGATGTTTTTCTATTTATCCATTATAATAAAATGTCACTCCTCAAGAACGTACTGTACTAGGAACTGCTTGAACCTCTAGGTACTATCAAGCCGTATATAAGAGTACAGATAGAATTAAAATATAAATTATATAAAATGGAGGGAAAACTGCCACAAATTTAATTTTAAAACATGTATTGCATATATAATGCTATCTGAATTATCTCATAAAAAGCACTAAAAGAAATTCAGTGAAATTTACCTTGAATATATGTAACTATAAAATGAACTCAGTAGGTCCCATATTAACCTTAAAGACACTTCCTCACCCTTGCTACCCATTTCAAATTATATTTGAATTCATTGTTACACAGTATTTTTTATTAAAGTTTTGCTGACCTTTAATGTAACATACTACTTATAATCTTTGAAATATGAGTTTGCCTTTCCTTTCATCCAAATGAAAAAACAAAAAAGGTAAAAATTCTAAACTGCTGATGTTCAGTAAGCAAAATTCTTACAAGAAAATGAAAAGACATATTCCTTTCCGCAAAGGGTCATATAAAAAGATTTAGGATGATCAACTTCACATTGAGAGACACATTGGAATTAAGGGTTTCTTCTGCAATTATGCTTAACAAATGTCAAAATAAGCATGTTCTCCAATAAACATAATTAAAGCTTTCTTGCCATTGACCTCAGACAGCTTCAAGAAAAATGTTAGAAACAGAACTGATGCACAAAACTTCATACCCTGTTTCATGGTGGGAACCAATGACAGACTGGACTCCCAGTTGTGCCACAGATAAAAGTTACTTACATTTAACACAAAACAGGTGACTAGATCACCAATAAGTTTCCAATTAAAACATAATTTTTCCCACTCACCATACAACCCTAAAGAGTTCCAGAATGAGCTGAGGCACTATAAACAAAATAGATGGATGCAATGATTTAAGCAATGCTACACATTAAGAGATTAAACTAACCACAGCTTGGAATTTACAGAAGCAGTGACAACATTAAAATACACAGCAGCTCAAAATTGGGTAGCTCCTTTTAAACAATTTTCTTTGACAATTTGCCAAAGATTCAATAGCCCCCCATTCTATAAACGTAGCATTAGTCTCAAAGTATTAAGAAAAAAAATTTTTTGAAAGACTTCCACATACAGATCTGTAAGAATAAGCCTGTTTAGAGGAGCAATATGATCAATTTGTTACAGATTAATGATAAATAACCTGCAATACTAGGCATGTCTGTGGATATAAAGAAGATTATCTATTCCTCCTAATATTATTTGATTTTTTCATAGACACTCTGATGACAATAAAATTTCATTCAAACATAAAATATCAAGAGGGAATTAATCTTAATACTTCAAAATATGCTTTCACTTTCTGCCAATTTGTATAAATTCATAGGCTAAGTGAGATGCTCTCCAAGACAAATGAGAACAGCATAACCTTATAAAAAGTTGAGCACCAATTTTTCATGAAATTAGCCACTGGTGGGTTTGCATTTACAAAAAGAAAGATGAAATGTCGATTTCACACCTGGTGAAGTGCTTCACCTACTGATCCAAATGAAACCAGAAGAAATTAATCATCAACATATTGACAGTTTGTGATTTGTTTCAAGACATACCTCTTTACCAATATGTTAGTCTGGGGATAGTGTATTCCTACTATATAAAGTTAATAGTAGGAACTGACATAATCATTTTACTTCTAACAAAAAAGGCTGAGTAACTTTTTAAGACATTATTAGCAACAGAACTGTTTAAATATAATTTTCTCAGATCTAAAGAATGCATACAGATATTGATCAATATATAATTTCAGTGTATAACATTGAAGTTAGAGCACTCCAGGTATTGCTATTAATTTTTCCTTACATAGATCATCTGATACAAAATGCTAGATAAAGAAGTTTTTGTTTTTGTATTAAAGAAACATTGAAGCAGTATTTGCTTTAATTCAGGAAGACACAGTACAAAGTTATGTCATATAAAAAATATACATCAACACTGCATAGACATTTATTTGCATGTGAGTCATGAATAACAAGTAAAAATGATTTCAAATAGAAAGGAAATAATGTGAAAGGTATCGGTTACAATATAAAACATATAAAAATTGCCAGAAGCTGGGCTGCCTAAAGAACAAATAGTGTTTAAGTGGAGATTGGAAAGATAGTATGGAAATTGTTTAAATCAGTCACTTTTCTGTGCATTCATGAAAATCAAAATGAGGTCTTCCCTAAAATGAAACACTGGAGAATTTAAGGCAGGCAGACCATTAACATAATAAAAATGTCATAATCATCAAAATTCCATTTTATAAACAATGTTCATTAAAAATACTTACTGGTTACATATACAAGTTGGTATTAGAGAATACTTTAATTTAAATATACTAAAATTTGATGACTCAAAGATACATGAAACACATTTCTGTGTAACTTTCATATCATTTAGATAATTCTTTTAGTAAAAGGGATACTTATCCCCATACTTCAAGAAATGTTTTTAATGTAATCAAGATTCTATCTTTAAAAAGATAGAAATATATATATTTTTAATTAAATAAAACTATTTTGAGGATACAATTATCCAATATAAAATAAAATCATGTTGAAAACTGGACTATGTTTCTAATTTATTTTAACTTATTTAAGTCAAATGAGTTTATTTTGATGTATTACAAAACAGCAATAAGAAAATAATATTACTTAAAACTCATATAATATTTACTAGAGACTAAGGTACTATTCTATTATCCCTCCTATTTTGCAGATGAGGAAATTGAGATGTAAGAGGTTAGGTAACCTGCAAAGATTACTTAGTGTAAGCAAGAGCTAGTGCAGAGTTTCAAACACCTCTGACTCCAGAGTTCATCACCTTTAAGGGCTACACTGGAATAGCAGAATCTCCTGCCCATAAGAAAATTGAATAGTTTCTCAAAACTTTTTAACTAACAAATGTCTGTAACTAGCTCTCAAGGGAGTAGTAGAAGTTGTAGAACTGATCTGGTTCAAGTTATTAAAGAAGTAGATACTCAGAAATTTTGACAGGATTAAAAAATGATGAAAATATGTTTTATGAGGGAGAATAGGAAAAAAATGTGAAGAGAAATAGAGGTAAAGAAAAGTACACATCAAAAGTAATATGTCCAGGCACACCCTGGTGGAGGAAAGATTGGGTGAAACCCATATACATCCCACAGTACCTGATTCAAGTCATGAGTTTGGCAGGAACAATCAAGATAAACAATTAATAAAAGAAATTTTAAAATGATTCTTCCTCCTTCTTTCCCTTCATTCCTGCCAGCACATTTTCTTTTTTTTTAAAAAAAAGTAATACGCCTGAACATTTAAGACAAAAGTTGAAGTGAATTTTATAAGAACAAAATAATATTCTATGAAGTAAAGTCAAGAAGCAAATTGTGTTCTATTTTTAAAACCCAACAAACTGGTTCTCAGATACAAACACTTGAATAAAACTGCTAGTTTTGACAATGAATTTTCCTTAAACTCTTTCCCATATTCTTTATTTCTCAACTATTATCTAACCTTAACCACTTATAGCCATCCCCACTTTATTACCTCTTTTTCTTGGCCATTAACCATGATTACTTCCTATGGTTTAGCACTGAATTTCTGGTCCTCTTCTCAGTGACAATATTAGAAAACTAATCTTTCCACATCTCTGTATTTTTAGTTGCCTATAACTCATCACTAATTATACATCCCACTGTGTCTTGAAAGTAAAGACAGTAAAAATGTAGAGCACTCTGAATCATGAAAAGGTCCTTTCCTATTTCTCTATGATCATGGTCATTCTCTATTAGCCAGTTGATCCTGTCTCTGCATTCAATGCTCACTGACCCTACCTGCTTTAAGATGTGCCTTTTCTTTCCTATATCCGCTGCTCTTCAGTTTTAAAAGTTTTTCTTTCCTTCCCCCTTGGTGGCTAAAACAGTCACACAACTCATGCCTCTTGTCAAAGTTTCTCTCTTTCCAGTATTCATGTCCAGCTGTCAGATCATTTTGTCTAAAACATCACTCTACAAATTCTACCAAGGCTCCCTAATGCCAGTCAGATACAACCTAATCCCTACAATTTATTTTAGAATAACCATTTGAACATTTCCATTAGCTACCTCCTTAAAACTCTTTTCCCAAATACATATTCCTTAATATAGTCAAACTGATTAAACTGTATACTTCCAGTGTTCCCTGGTGGAGTGCTGGTTTGTTCGGTTCCCTTCAATAGGTAAAGTCAACATACATCCCAAGGATGCTGGTTCATGTCCCAGGACCAAGGAGAACAACCAAGATGAACAGCTGAATAGAAAAAATAAAGTGCTTCTTCCCCTTCTCTTTCTTCCTGCCTCTGCTCACTTTCAATCCTGTCTGCACCTTTCCTTAAAAAAATTGGATACTTTTATCCAATATAATTTTTGCAAACTCCTACCTCTATGTCTTTAAAAGTAATTAAAGTAAAATATCAAGACCTTGGGTATTTTGAATAGTTAACAGCACATTTTTTGTTATCAGTATGTGTGACTGTGGAAAAGTGAGCATTTACTGAATGTCTAGAAAAAGAAATGCCCAGCAAAGAACTGTCCTGGGTTAGTCTTAAACACATGAGTACAAAGTAGGTATGATTAAATGATTGTACACCTAATAACCAAAAATAAGCTTAGAAAGTCTGAAAACCTGGAACTTATCGAATTTCACAGTATAGAATCTAAGTCCAAATTTATATTGACTACCTTTCCTATTCTTTTACTTTGTATATTCTATCTTTCAACCTGATTGTAAGTCACAGTTAATCTTGCTACCCTCCTGAACTCAATTAGTTGCCTCCTTGTGATTGCTGCTGTTTGTGTGCTGATGCTGGAAGCTTCTGATATCCAAACTAATTCAGTAACTTAGAAACCAAGGTGTTGTAGCCTTTAATTTCTTTAATGCTAGCACTTGGGCCCTTACTACTGAGGTATGGTAGGCACACTGACAAGTACACAAAGTGACAGCTGACAGCAAGGGAAAAGACAAAATACCTATAAAAAGTGGATACAAAAACTATTAAATGACAGCAGACTGGGACCATGGGCCTCTCCTGGCATTCTCTCTGCACATTCCTGTCCAACTGAAAACTGACAGGCAAGAACTGAGCAGCTGTCCAACCCCTTTTTTTCCATGACTGTTTTCTGCTCAATGATCATGTGAAGAAAAAAAGGGATATACTCCAGTTAATTTTTTTCTGTGTTTAGTCCATGGCTTCCTCCTTTTCCTTATAAAAATATGCATATACTAGACCAATGCAATGCTCTGCTCTCAGCAACTCTGTTAAATTTGTTTCTTTCTTAAACAGGCTTATTTGGCCACCATCCTGTTTCTTCAAACTAATTTTCTGTGGCCAACTCCTATTCATTTTCCAAGACTCAAGATTATATATTCTCTGATGCCTTTCTTAAACACCCAGGAAATGTGTATAAGGAAATGCACAGCCACCCATAAAGGAGATTAAGTTATTTTAAGGCCTAGAATACTATGATTCCAGGTTTCCAAGCTAATGCATAAGAGTAAATTTCGTCTCACTTCAAAGACCATTTTCTTTCCAGCTGTAGTTTAAGTGACTGACAATTAGGGTTTCTCATTATAATATTAAGTTCCTGACATTAAACTTTTACTTTCCAAGGCATCAATCTCTAATCATCACACTGTCAGCCATACTAGATAAAGAACCAGGGTGCCATCCCATTCATAAAGTTCTCTTTTTTAGAGAGGTCCATTAACTGACCATTTGACCGCTTGCTTTTCCCTTCCTGTGCTTTAATTCACACACTTACAGGTTAAATTCACCAATAAAGAGGGAAACCTCCAAATAAATGAAGTTTGGCCATTTGTAATAGCATGAATGAACCTAGGGGGAATTATGATTGGTGAGATAAATCATAAGGAAAAAAAAACACAGTATGATTTCAATCATATATGGTATATAGAGAAATCAAGCAAATTAAACAAATCAAAAATAGACTGAGTCTATAAACCAAACTAGTAGTTACCAGAAGGAAAGTAGGAGTGGGTGGCTGGGCAAATTGGATAAAAGGAATCAATTACAAGGTAATGGCTACAACTGGACTACTGGTAATAAACTTAATGCATTATACACAGATGTTGATTTAGAAGGATGCACGCCTTAAACTTATATGATGTCACGATGCAATGTTCTTTCAATAATTTTTTTAAGCCACACATTTAGGGGAAA